>CM068824.1:56210834-56493196 GCA_028554795.2 Sinohyriopsis cumingii
TCCTTAAATTCTGAAGTTAATCAGTTTGGAGTTGTATATTACTTCGAAATGATCCTGATTCAATTCCTTGTCCTATTTAGCATGTTAGCCGCTACTGTAAAGCTTTTTATGGCACAAAAAAACAAAATGCTTGTCCTGGCGTTCAGTTTTCATTCAGACTGATCTGTTATGTTCCCATCAAATTTGCGTTCAGGGTATTCTCATTGCCGCACATTTTTCAAATGGTTATTCAATCTCTCGTCCTGCTCGAAAAATCGAATCGCCATGTTTAGCAAACATGCTCTTTCCCATCAGTTTCTGTTACGCGACGATTCATTGGGCAATTACAAAATATTGACCAATCAGAAAGCTTTATACAACGATCCTCTGTTAAACAATAAACAGAACAAATACTTATTTGAAAGCTCGTTGTGGAATGGGACCGGATAGAGCATTATTTAAAAAAGGTTTTGGAGACGATATTAAAAAATGGGTCCATATCGAGGAAATTCATGTCAGGAGAAAAGCGAAATTATGTTTTAAAACGGAAAACAAGATAAAAACTTGTTTGAGGGCAGTTAAATCCAATTGAAGTTAAACAAAAATACAACAACAACAACAACAACAAATTTGAAAAAGAAATTTAACAAGGAAAGCTGTGGAAAGAAGTTATAAATTGTGCCCAAAATAAACAATAAAAATTTACAGCTATCAGAAACAGGAAATATAAATGCTGCTGAAAATCGTTCAAATTGTGCCAGAAACAATAAATGTTATTATATCTTATTGATATTTTTTATTGAACTGTCAGTGATATTACAATCACAAAATATAATATTTTCAGTCATTTAACTTTACAGACACACAAAAGCCAAGTCCTAATTACGCCTTTATTTAACTGATGTAAATGACTAAGTTCTTCATTCCACCTAGATGTTGGTTAGAAAATAAACTAAGTCCAGATTCCTCCTTTCATATAATAGATGCCAGTGACTAAGTTCCTAATTCCACCTAGATGGTGGGTGGAAAATCAACCAAGTCCAAAATTATGCCTAAAGATGTATTTATAGCAGGAATTTGACAAAAGTCCATCTTAGAGTTAGACGGAGTCTTAGATGGATTCATCTTTGACTTCTCAAATTTTCCATGTCCGCCTTTGTATTAGCCAGATTTTTAACATTTTAGGCAGATTCCGCCTGGAGTCTGCTTAAGTTCCAGGTGGAATCTGCCTAATTATTTCCTACGGGCCAGCTAACCATATTTCTGAACCAAAACGAAGTAAAGAAATCTTTTAGAAACGTTTTCAATATTTGGGGGATATTAATTTGGAACAGAATCACAAAGAAAGTTAGAGAAACTGTAAAATGCATTTAATTATCATCTACAGTCAAACTGTCCTACGGTCACTGAGTTCAGCAGTCACCTGGTCACAATCACCATTCCAGTTTCCTCCTGGCAAGTTTCCTAAGTAAATGTCATGTAATCATTGGTCACCTGTCTTCAGTGGTCAGCAGTCATGTGTTGACTTAACCAAGCAGTGGAGTATTTCAGTAGCGACTGCTCGAAGTATGCAAAATAAACTTTTGCTTGATGAGCATGGTATGATGTATATAAAGGTATATTAGTGAATTGATAGCCACAGGAAGTTTCTGTTCATGCATTCCTTAATCATCAAAGGTCTCATAAAAGCCAACTGACCCTTGATCTCTTTGAGTTTGAGCAACTGCTTTATCCATCAATTGTCAGTTTTCATGCCTAATTACACTAGCTGACTGACAAAATGTCTGTCCTGTGTTTCCCAATCATAGGTAGAGTTTGGATGTGAATTAAAGGAACTGCTAAAAATCCATCAAATCCATGACACATGTGACAATGAAAGGAGAATCAGTGATGATGTAATGATATGAGGGATCAGACTGAGGATACAGTAATCTTGTGTGGAACATTTTATTTTAATATTTTTGTTTGTGCTAAATAGCTAAACTAAATACATTTATCATGAAAGCATACTACTAATGCTAATAATATTATGTGCAAAATAAAAATAATGCAAATGCTATTTGGTGCGGAGTACATGCAGTTGTCATGAACCAAGATTGAGAGTTGAACTTGCCTTCAAATGCCACTTGTCTACAAAGGCCACTTTGACCTTCTCCTGACAGTGGCTGCTTTAGACAAATTTGATTGTAGACAGATTGGATTTAATGGATGTAAATTGGAACCTGTTTAATTTGAAAGATACATTACATTATGATTCATGTTCTGTTTTTTTCTGCATGAATTGTTTTTTTTATATCCTCTGGAAAGAATTAAATGTTATATAGGCCTTTCCTTCTTATGTGTGCAGCTATGTAATATTTTTCTAAATATGCGAATAATAGAGTTCCACAAATAGAACAAATTCCATGAAGCTAATGGTGGCACCCTCTGTAAATAAAGTTAATATTATTAATATTATAATATTTGAATGACACTCAGGCTGGAGATTTCAGTTCAGTAGTTTAAACACTTTACCTCGGGGCACGTCTTGTGGGATTTTCCTCAGTTCTGCCCATCCATCATATCTCGTAAGAATTTTGGGATACATATTCATTCACACTTTCATGTTTGAAGCAAACCACTTGATATCTGTCAGTTCCTTGTTTACTTTGTAAAACCTACATCTTGGTTTATTTATCCCCACTCCCCATGTAGTATGATCAGATTATGTACAGACCAAAAACATTTTTTTGAGATGCAGATGGATTGAAGAAAGAAAAGTAAACAGATGCTTAATGAATGATGAATGGAGATGGAATGAATGATTAAAGTGCTGTGTAAATGCTATATGGTCAGCCATTAATGACAAGTCATAAATCTTCAATGGAAAATGATACACGATAAATGAAATGAAACTCCAATAAAATTTGATCATTTGTTTCGCATATTGTTTATTTATTTATTGCAATTAAGATGGTTGTTATTCTAATTGGATTTGAATATGAACAAAACCTGTTTCATGCAGAAAGAAACTGAAATGAAAGTGACACTGCTTTTCTTGTCCAATTTTTTTAGTATATAATGCTACAGTTTACAAACTTTCCATGAATTCTTTATTATGTGTAAACAAATATTACTTACGATATATAATACATATTTACATGATTTAATTTAATCATTCTGCCCTTAATAATCTTTCAGATACCAAAAGGACATTAGCATTGATACACATGTAATAAGAAATAAATGTAGCCCTTACAAAAAAATGTTCTTTTTTGTTGGTTTGTTTTTGATAATTTATAATTCTAAATATTTTTAAATTAAATATTTTGGTGCCATTATCATGGAGAGATTAAATTAGATGGTAAGATTAGAAGATGATGCTGACTGTAGTACTCCAGCTAACATACATCAAAAAGAAGTTTCAAAATAATGTCACATTAATAAGGACTTAGTGGTATATATCTTATCATTTTTACACAATAGAGACTTCTTTTTCTGATCTACACTGCGGTGTCATATGTTTTTGAACAAATTTCAAAAGTCATAGCATAATGCACACACATTTTAACAATTTTAATTGTGATTAGTTTACTACAGTAATATTTGCACGTTACTCTTAACACATTAACCCCTGGAGCTTTTTGTCATTTTTGCCTGAAAATCGAATAGGAAACACATTTTGAAAGCTATTTCTGAATAAACTCAGAAACACCAAACCCCCAGTCATCTTTCGATAACATACTGCTTAGTTGTGTTAGAAACATCGTTTTACGTTGGCTATTTGACTTGTGTATGAGCAGAAGGGTAAAAGTAGGATTTGTGTTTTTTTGTTTTTTGTTGTTTTTTTTGCTAAACAGAGCCATTATTTTTGTATGGAGACCACTCTTTATTCCAAATGCCCATCTTATCCTACTTTCCAGATTATTTGGTATCATTGTAGAGCTACATCTGTCTAACTTTCTATAATACCACCCACTTCAAGGTATCATGCATGACCATGACGCTACAGAGCTCGGCAGTAGACTACTACCTCCTGCCCCACTAAGTTGTCGCTAGGGGTTAATGTGTTAAAACCTACACACAAGGTTGAACTTATCACAGTCAGAGATCTCATGATCTGTTTACCTTTAGTGCATTTTGATTCTTCAGTTGATTAATTGATAAACTAGGTTTACCTGAAGTCGAAGTTTGAATGTAATTTCATGAACCCCATAAGTGCCTTAGTGATCACATGAGCTGACATTTTATTATGAAATTCTGCATGCCAACAAGACCTTTGTACTAAATTCAGTCTTGTCTGTAACAGGATTGTCATAGAATTTCCTGATAATACAGGCAATAGCCCAAACAGCTGCCATCAAGATTGTATCCAGATGTATGCCTTTAGCACAGGCTGCAGAAATAGATGAGCCTGAAAAACTGATCAGTACCAGAGTATCTTATAACAGTCTTGATCCAGTTTTGCAACTTTTTTATGGGGTGATTATGTGCTGACGAGTAACTGTGTTTCAGAATTTAACAAACTTAGTCTGTTGCAAATAACACTGTAAACAAGCCACAATATATGGATAAGAGTGAAAAGCAAAGGGTTCCACATGGTTCCCTGGCTTAGATTATTTCTGCAATGAAGGAAAATTTATTTGTACCCTGTCAGCACCAATTTTAATGATATTTATCTGCATAAGGTGAAACGTATAACACCTCTGTCCTGTTGACAAAGCAACCAGCATGGTTAACTTCATAGTAAGTTCCTGTACTGACTATTGGTCATTGCCTTGTAAAGAGAGAAAATAGTTAAACACCAGTCGCACATCCCACCTATCTTAAATCTCTTAATGATGAAATTGCAGTTTCAGAACTAAAACCTAAACCGCTATCTACTAATTCAAGGCTGTGCAATGAACACCCCTCTCATAAATCTTTTTATCTCTTTCGTTATTGCTTAGAGTGGATTTAGAAGTAAGACTAACTAATGATGAAATTTCAGTTCTAGCTGTATTTACAGAACTATAACCTAAACCTCTATCTACTAATTCAGTTAAAAACTCTATAACAAAAGTCACAGGTGTGTTAAGTGGCTTAATCTGTCTTATATTCTAAATAAGCATCCACATTTGGAGATGTTTTCATCCCAATACTGTTTTTTAGTTCACATTCAGACTCCATGAATTGATGATCTCAGGAAAGCAGCCCTATAATCCTTGATTTTCATTTCCTGAAAAGTGAAAACACTCATCTTTAATTTGCGGATTGTGTGTCGTCATTGCCTATTGTGTGCCAGTTGTGGAATCTCTGGTGGGCATGTCAACAGATACAAGGACCGATCACTACATGCAGGAGGCTCAGAAACCAGGCTTGCGTTGCCCATAGTGGTGCCACAAAATAAAAGATCTGCTTTGTCTTTGGCCATTTTTTGCATCACTGCTTTGCACAGACTGAAAAGGTGGAAAGCAATAATGACAACTGTAAATCCATTTTAAAGAAAAAAAGCATCAACTGGTATAGCTTTTGAGTCAGTTCTGTAGACAATCTATCTGCAGCACAGTTTAGTGTTCCCGGCAAATGAGAGCACTTAATCAGATACTCCAAACTGCACACAAACAGCCAGATATCGTGCAATAATTCATTCAAGTTAGAAGGGCAGATTTTTTTGTTGACCACATATGAAACTGCTACAGAATTATCCATGTAGATGCACACATGAATATTCCTCACCTCCAAAGATATTGTAATATCAAACAACAGACTTTCAGTTCCAAGGAGTAAATATGTTTTATTCCACCCAACCAACAAGTGAGCTGTCACTAGTCAAAGACAACTCTCTGCCGAAAATGACAAATAAGATTGGAAATCACCTTAACATGTCTTTAAGTGTTTAGCTTTCTCATGCTTTAGATCTTTAGAATGTAAAGATGCATACTCCACACCTGGTTCTCTAGCAAGAAGCTTTCCAACAAGTTGAGTCAATTCACAAATAGTTATATTCCTTTTCTATAGTAAGTCACAATACAGAGCATCAAGTATGCATTACCTCAGTTAGTATGAGTCATTGTGACAAAGTCCCCCAAGAATCCCAATTTTTCCGGGGGAAAAGTGATCCCTCAAAATTTATTTCTGGGTAGGTTCAAACAGATTTTTCTGGGTGAATAGTGAATCCCAATCTGTGAAGTGTATGTACTGTTTCCTTAACATTTCCCTACACAGGTCATATGAACAAACAACTATTGTCAATGCATGCCACATTTGTGAAATCTTTTCATCTCAGTGATGCAAAATCTGGTGGTGCCAAACCATTCAGCAAACAGGTAAATTCATATATATCCCCAAACCATATAAAACTGCAAATACTTCCTATGGTTCTGGGCAGGAACAGAGTAGTAGGCATGATCATTTAAGTCCTTTTTTTATTTAATTGGCATCAACAGCCGCCCCCCCCAAAGTCTCCTCCTCGCCATCTATCATCAACACATTTATGAAATTGTTATAAATTTAAATTCAGTCTCTCAAACCCATCTTTTAAAGGTGGAATGAAAATATTTGAAAAACATTGTCCAGGTGTTGAAACAACTTTATGAACAATTAATACCTTTTGCAATAAAATTTTGAGTTTCAGCATTAATTTGTCTCTCTTCATCTAAAGAGAACTCAGCTTGGTTTGATATATATATATATATATATATATATATATATATATATATATATATATATATGCACAGGTCACTGTTCTAACTCTATTTTCATAACGTTGTATAGTATTTAGAATCCAAGCATCTCTAAGTGATATTCTGCCAACCTTCAAACCATGCTGAAATTTTCCCAATGACAAAATTATCTGGTGTATTGTTCATACAAGAAACATTTGTAATTACATGATGCTGTAAACTGATAACCTGGGAAAATCTAACTAAACCTTCTGGTGTTTGAGAACCCCGATTCCTTGATTCTGAACTTTTTGAAGCCTTGCCTCCAGCGATGGTTGTGCTGCCACTGATAATTGCTTTCTTGCTTTTTTCCCAGCAGCTGAGTTCACAGCCTTCCAAGATTCATTAATCTTAGTTATCTGACTATTTGGGTTATCTCCAAAACCAGTTAGAAATGGAGTTCAATACAGTGAAGATGGGCTGATACATGTCAGTTAGCTCTGGTTTTATGAGCTCTCGGCGCTTAAAACTGAAGTTTGTGAACAGAATGGATGGCATTTTAGAATTGTCCACAACAAAATCCCTGACAGAATCCTGTGATAATTATCACAGATTGTTTCTGTGCTTCTTAAACAGTTCCATTGCCCATAAGGTGGGGGACTTACATTTGCCCAAACTGAGTTTACAAAAGATATATCAACAGTCCTGTCCTGATTTGACATCACATTCCAGACCTCAGTATTGACTTTGGGCACCTTTAAAGTGTCACAGTTTCCTGGCCGGAGATACTTCTCCTGCAATGGTTGAACCTTGTTGTTAGTTAACACCGAAGGTATGCCTTTATTGTTCAAAAGGAAAACATTGACCTCGGCAGAATTTGTATCTGGCATAATACACCAATAAACAGTTTCATCAGCGCTGCCATTTGCTTTGTAGAGCCCGGATGTATGAGTAACCTTTCCAGACTCTGTATAAAACAGTAAACAAGAAGCTAACTTGTGATCTTGCAGTTAGTTCTAAATGAAAACAAACAACTTCATGATGTATGAAAGTAATTTTTAATTCGGTTTTAAATACTAGTAAGAAATGCTATTTAGACACAAATTAGTATTTTTTTAAAAATGGCTTCTGAAATAAAGTATTGTTTTTGATTGAAAAAGGCTGTGATGATGTGTTTCTTAATTCACTGATTTTAAAATTAGGTTAGGCATTTTTATTCTTCTTCATTTTTTTAATAAACATTATCTATAAATCAAATAATATTTCCATCACTACAAAGTACTGGGCAAAACTGGCTCAACTTTACAGCAGCACCCCAGATGCTTTAAACTAAACCTATTTGTTCATGCTAAGCATCTGCATGGTCAAACTGTTGGTTATAGAATTTTTAAAAATGGCATCCAGAAAGCGATGCATGTTTAAGGCTTAAGGGAAAATAAGCTTCTACAAAAGTGTTAATAATCACAGAAAAATAAAAAGGAATATTCAGATTCTTGTGAATAAAAACTGGAAGGGACACAATTATGTTTATTGGACATCATGTGCCAATTTGAGTATGACTTGTGGCGGGAGATATGATTGCCATTGTCATGTGAAATGGAAAAGAATTTCGAAGAATTATGTCAAGCTGAGAGATAGCAACAAGCCATTGAGCTGCATAGAGTTTGGAACTTGAGTTTGTGCAACTGTACTAGTGTTAAATAAAGTCTACGCATACTTTACAAACTTTTCAGTTAAACATAATGTTTAGTGTTGATGCGTCAAACTTTTAATTACGTTTTCCAGCTTTAAAATAGCAGTTATTGATGGACCACTCCGGTGGCCTAGCGGTTAGAGCATCTGCCTCAGATGCGGGAGGTTGTGGGTTTCATCCCCAACCAAGTCATACCAAAGACTTATAAAAAATTTACAAATGGTGGCTCACCATTTGTTGAGGAAAAGTTTGAAGCCTTTATATTCACATACATGTATTTTCCTTCAGATGAAACAGCTTCAGCAAGGAAGAGTTGTTGCCAAGAGACGGATCAAGCTGAGTCCTCTCCATCTAATGACAGTTCAGAAGGTGGGACATTCATTATTTCATATCTTTCTTAGTCACACATCAAAATGCAAACTAAGCATCCTCATTCCCATGTTTTCTGGCTATATTATGGTTGATCATGAACTTAAATGGATCTCTGCTGTCCACCTGTTTTGTCCATATTTATCCTTGGTCATGAAACATGGACTAAGTACATACAGGCAAGGATACCATGTTTACCTGTGAAAAACCTTTTTGGCGAAACATGGAGAATCAACAACAATAAAACTTGGGTATTGATCAGAAAGTCTGTAAAACATGAATGATCATAGAACATAATAAGCATGTTGATAAAGCCAGGAAACATGGTTAAGCTTGGACTGTTTTGACTATGAAACATAAACCATCAGAGCTGGTCAAGCATTAACCAACCCACCCAGTAAAACACAAATGCACCACTCCAATTAATTGAAACATGATCAGTTGGCATTAATCTACATCTGGAAGAGATTAAATATTTTTATGAAAAAGAATATGATACCATATGTATTAAGTTAAAGACTAGAGGAGTATGCAGATGAATTGGTAATGTATAAGATATGTATGTTTTGAATCATTAAAAAGCATTTAAATTTTGATCTTGTATCTGAGACAAAAATGGGAACTGTTTTCAGGTTTTATAGTTGTTATCTCCTGGTAGTAAAAGGGGTGGGGAGGAGGAGGATACAGCTATTGTTAGTCTAACTGTAAGTCTATCTATTCATAACCTGTATACATTTTCATTTCCAGAAAATATTTCTCAGAACTGTTGATGATATATCATTGAAATTTGTTAGAACTACTGGACAACAGTGATTCAGATGTGAATTACTATTCATAGTTCTTTAATTTTTGGTATTGCAAGCTGTACTGGTCTTATACCAGAATAACTTATTGGATGACCTGTAGTCAATCATCCACTGTCCATAAGCACATGTTTGTTATCCTGACTCCTCCTAAACTAATGGAGGATTGCCTTGGAACTGTACATACAAATTCATCTCAAGGTCTACTTGGCCCTACATGAAAATGGAACAGTCCAGATAGCTAGTATGGCCACCAGTATGGAACAGCCATCCTGACAGTCTTGTTATTGCTACTCAATGTGACAGGATGGTCATATCAACATGGGATTTTCACTAAAAGACTTCTTATGATGTCTTAAGTTATTCTTGAAAATTGTTTCAAACCTTCATCCAATATGACAATCACAGTGGCCATCTGTAAAGTCTTTTTGCAACTTCTCCTAGATTGCTAGTCATATCAACATTGTGCTTTCACTAGAACTCTTATGAAGTCTAGTTGGCCCTAAATCGAAATAGTGTGCAGCTTATATCCAGTATGGTCAGCATGATGGCAGCCATGTTGAAAATCTGTTTTAGTTACTAGAAAATGGAAAGTCATTTCAACATTCACCAGAATACTTCTGATAATGCTTTATTGGTCCTAACTTAAAATGGTGTTGATCTGATGTACAATATGGCACCATGGTGGCCATCTTGAAAATCTTGTTTTTACGACTCTTTAATGGAAGTCATTTTGACATGGGGTTATCTTGAAAGGAGTTCTTAAGGTGTGTCTAGTTGGTCCTAAAGGAAAATGTTGCAAATTAACTGTCAGTATAGCCATCACTGAAAAATATTGTTGTCTTTACTTGTCCCAACAATTTTCACCAGTAGACATCTTATGATAACTTGGTCCTGAATGAAAATGGTATGAATCATACATTCAGTATGGCTGCCATAATGACTCACTGCCTTGAAAATCTTGCTATCATTACTGCACCTGAATAAATGATCATATTGATACGAGGTTTTCACCCAATGACTTCTAATAATTTCTATTTGATTCTCAATAAAAATGGTGCCATATGTCTACCACAGCAGCTGTCTTGAAAATGTTGTTATTACTAAAGAATATTGGAGACACTTTTGATAATCAGCCATTGAAAAGAAGAAATAGTCTTTTTATGAATATCTGGAAATTCAATTTGCCCGGTAGAGGGATTTCAGCTTCTCTTCTACTTTGTGAAAGTTATGTGCATATTATCTAGATATTAAATCAGTATTGGAGACTGTTAACAAGGGAAATAATTGTTTTTCTACCATCTGAAAATGTGAACAGTATTTCACTCTGGTCATAGTATCCAAAAACTTATTATTTTTATTATGTGTAATACACTATCTGTTACAATTATATTGCTTTCTCTTTTTACGGACTCTAGCCCCAGTCAAGACTAATTATTACCATCTCCAAGTATTATTGGATGGATGGCCAGAATTGAAAAGAACACAATCCTAGTTTGATACCTTAGCTACAGCCAAAATATCAAATTCGATCTGTCTTTTTTGATGACATAAATGTTACATGTGTGCTACATTGCTCATCAAAATTTGCCTTTGTTTCTTTCTTTTATTGTCTTTTTGGCATATCACCTACCTTTGTATATTGATTGAGTGTTTGTCTCCTCCTTTCATACTTTGGTTGAATGTTGCCTGTGTTAGTAATTTATGTTTTTATTTGTTTGGATATTCAGGTGTGCTTCATTATATTTGTTCTCCCTTCACTGTTCCTGTACTCTTTGTTTGTTGTGTTTGAAGATGGCCATGACATCACTAACTGGTTTGTTGTCTGTGAGCACTAGAGCAGCTGATCAGACCAACTTGTGCTCTGAACTGCCTGGTTTTCGCGTGGGTATTGTTCACCATTATTTCACTATGAATGTTTGTTTTTTGTGATTTTTTTATCTTTCAGAGCTTCTAATGTCCTAAGATATGTGCAAGTGTTGGTAGATGAATGATCTGTGTAACACTTGCCCCAACTGCTTGATGTGCACAGGGTATGCTCACACATATTTCTGTCCAGTTTGTGGTATTTGTTGTGACCAGATGTGGAACTTTGTGGAGAGTTACTGAACATACAGAAGGGCCCTCTTTATTCTTGTGTTCAGTGAATGACTCCCTCTCATCCCATGAGTGTTCTGGATCCATATTTTTGTGTTTGGGAATATTACTGCTCCTGTGGGGCAATAATGTTCTGTGATCTCCATATTTTGGCAATCACCTACAGGCCAAAAATCCCTTTGCCTCATTATGATGCCATTAGTACTGATGATGGATTGATCCTTGCCCTCTTCTCCAAGGAATAACATTTGTGAGTCACACCTTCAGTTTAGGGATGAGCAGCAAGGTCGGTGTCGAGGTGACTGAGACTAGCATATCATGTCATCTTAAGAGGGATGAGCAGTGATCTCATTTGGATACAGCCAGTGCTGGATTTTGTCATTTAGATTGCTGTTGCTGGACTGGCATTTGACTGGTGATTGGTCACCTGTAATTCACTGGTCATCAGTCATCAGGTTTTGATTACTGGTTTGGGAGCAGGGAGCAGGTCAATAGCTCCCTTCCTTTGTTAGTATTTACTCATCCAGCAAGGGTGGGGGATCAGAGTGGCAACACATTTTCTTTCATCCCTTTTAACTGTTATGTATGAATTTCTCTTTTCAGGGAAGATAGTCTTCCTCCCCCAACCTCCAGAATGCACTTAATGTCTCTAACTTGCTTTCAGGGTAGGGTAGACATGACAGGCTGTATACATGATTATCTCCTCCAGTCAGGACTAACAAAATGGATAGGCATTGACTCACCCAATAGAAGATGTAGACGGGATCATTGATTCCACTTGCCTAGAAGGTCCACTGATAGGGATAGTCCTGTCATACCCCATGAGCATCTTCATTTCTTCAGGATGAGGACAATCCAGATTCGATGTCTCATTCTCTGGAGAGAGGCACTGGAAGGGATAGTCCTGCTCCAGCTTGGAAGCAGGCTTGTGATGACAGTGCCATCCCCATCTCATGGTGATGACTTGGAAGTTTACCTAGCAGTTTTTCTGGGAAGAGAGTTTAATAGGCAGCAGAAGGGGTGGTCTGTTCCATCTGCTATGCTTTTGTTGCTGGTTTCTGCTTGTAGCTATTAGGTCCATATATGGGCTTGTTCCCATAAGTCCCCACCTCCACTTGCTTAGACTCTGGCATGCCACAGGTGGGGATATTGGCTGAGGCATGTTCTGCCACCCAGTTTCAACCTTAAAGGCCTTGGTGCTTAAGACCTACACCCTTATGATGATATAATTCACATACATAATTCTCTTTTTGGCATTCTCCTGTCTTTTGAAGGAAGAATCATTGTCTTCAACAGCAAATCAGTGTTTACGATGCTGTAGCAAGTTGCCAGGTCATGTGCTTTCCATGTCAATTGTACTGTCATTGGAGCTTCTTGACTTCTGCAGGGATGCCATCGGAGAAGCCAAAAGGTCTGCTGGACCACAGCAAGAACCTTTTTAGATGTGCACCTCATGAGAAAGATGTGCTTTTTGGAGGCATCATCCCAGGATTTGAGGGACCAGCAACAAAGGTCCAAAACAGGTTGAGAAGTACACCCACCTTGACTGCCTTATGAAACCTTCTCAAGTTCTTCAAGCAGATGCAGCTCATCAGTCTCAGAAGCAGCCCAAGTTAAAGCTCTCTCTCTCTCTTGCCCATCATTCACTGGACAGGGTAGTCGGAGAGGCCAACAGAGAAAGCTTTTGGACTCTTCATCCTTCCCCATGGAGGAAGGGGGTCAGTCCTAGGGAGTTGCACCTTCTGCACTGTCTTTCTCCTCCCAGCATCCCAGTTGGAGCTTGTCTGGCCTCATTTTCATAGTTTGATCAGGCATCATGGCGATGAGTGGGTCCATTCCATCTTAAACGATGGCTATCAACTTTGCTTCCAGGAACATCTTCTCCTTTAACAGTCCTCTATCCATCCAAAGTGGCTCAATTAAGGGAAGAGGTACACACTCTTCCATACAAGGACACAGTTAATAGGGTGGATAATAACCAGACTACAGTTTTCAATTTCCAGATGGTGTCAGAAATAGGCAGAAAGTTTAGCTTATAATTGACCATTCTACTTTATGCAAATTTCTTCAGAAAAAAATGATTGAGAAAAACTATTGTTGCTGTAGGGAATACCATAAGGCCCTGCAACTGGGCATACTTGATCAATTTTGAGGAATCATACCTTTTTTCCATATCTTAAGGGTTTTACAGATATATTTGCTCAATTCTTTTGACAAGCTCAAAATTTGGCTTGGGCAAGCTCATGTTTGGAAGGTATTCGTCTGTGAACAGATAAAAAAACATGTAGAGAGTGAGAGAGAGAGATGTCATTTTCATTTTGTAATGTTTTCTATTGTTTGCTTTATACTCTGCAATTCTGCCACATTACATATGGCAGCATCTTTATTTTGTGTTTTTATTATTGCAGTCTTCAAATACATACCTGCTTGCATTTACTTTTGTTTCTTAATCCTTTATTTCACATGATATACTGACAGTCTGTAACTTCCTTGCAGCCATTGTTGGTTCCTAGTCTGACATTTACTTGTATAGCGATGATAATTTGAATGTACAGTTATAATGAGTAGTGGCCTGAAAATCTAGCACCCACAAGCATTGTTTTTCATCAGTTGTTTACATGATTATTTATTGGGAAATCATTGTTCTCAACCCATTCTTAATAGATTGTTTTGATGCATGTTGGCAATTTTAAGGTAAAATTGGATGATGTGGGAGCATAAGCAGACATGGGAGTTGATATCACACTCTAGATAGTGAAAACATGTTTTCTTTGGGCCTTGTAGTGATGGCAAATGTGAACGCTTCTACTGTAAGGGTACAGTAACATAGTTTTATGGACCACATTTGTTGAAGTCATCATCCTTCCTACTGTACTGTAATTGGTAAATTCAGCAATGCAGTAGTAACAGGTGATTGGTATTGCTTTATTCAAATATAATTAGAGTGGGGAATTTAATTAACATAATACTTGTCTGCTACTACTGCAAAGATTATCCCCTTCCACTGAGCTCAGATATCCTGTGCTCTATGTCCAAGTCAAAAGAGGGTGGTATTATTTATGTTGACTGTGACTAAGGAGTCAGACTGGGATCCTGTTCCTTTCAATTCTGGCTCTCAATTATAATTGGTGGAGGGATTAATTAGCTGTGACTGTAGAACTTGAGTGCTGGAAAAGAAACGCAATGTAGAAGAAGTTGAAGGTAAGTATTCCATAATTCGGATTAGTTTTGTTAAATTGCCCCACTACATTTTGTAAAGCATAATTATCTTTGAGAGAAATTATAATAATAATAACACTGGTCAACAGTGAAATCATTACTGACTTGAAAAGGCTCTAATCTGTAGTATTTTGGTGTGCCGAACACGAATATAACCGTGAAAAATTTGTATTGGCTCTCGTTTTGAAGATATTCATATACCTCATTTTCTATGTTTCACTGTGTAAATTTCTCCAGTAGGACTGCAGCAACATCCGGAATAATGATGTAACATTGCATAATACCATCATGCTCACATCATCCACAGTTGATTGCATCATTTTCTGATGCAATGCAATACTAATGCCATGCGGCTGCTGAAGTAAGTTGACGTCAGCAGTGTACTATACATGTGTAGGCCTATTATACTAATGCCAGGCGGCTGCTGAAGCTGACGTAAGCAGTGTACTATATAAAGCCCAATCAGATAGGTTCAGCATTTAAAATATTTTAGACGTTGTGCGAGACAGTTCAAGCTACTGTTACATAAAACTTATTATTTTATCCATTTACGTACAATAAAGAACAGTAATGCCTCGGAAGTGTGTTAATACCGCGGACAATTTTTGCTATATTTGTGGGGAAGTGACATTTGCCAACCAGAAGAAAAGTATCAATTCTCAAGTGAAGAAGGCATATCATCTTTACTTCGGATGCAAGGTTGGTGACCAAGACAAGCCTTGGGCTCCGCATATATGCTGTGCTACATGTACAACACAGCTTTCACAGTGGTTGAATTGCAAAAGGTCATCAATGCCGTTTGCAGTCCCAATGGTGTGGAGAGAGCCAAGCAACCACCTAAATGACTGTTACTTCTGCTTGGTTCCTCCTCTTTCCGGCGGAATAACGAAGCGAAAGAAGTCGAGAATAGTCTACCCAAACATTCTGTCTGCATTGAGACCAGTTCCACATGGTGAGGGACTTCCTATTCCAGAACCTCCAGCAGAATATTCTCTTGATTCATCTGACGAAGACAAAGGTGAGTCGACCTGTTCTTCTCCTGGTCCATCAGCATGCAGTGATCCAGATTTTCACTGTGGTGCATCATCAACCCCACACAGAATAACACAGGAAGAACTAAATGACCTGATTCGTGATTTGGACTTATCAAAGAACAAGGCAGAATTGCTAGGATCAAGACTCCAACAATGGAATCTTCTAGAAGAAGATGTCACAATTACTGCATATCGAAAGCGCCACCAGCAATTGGAGCCTTTCTTCAGAAAGGAAAGTAATCTGATATTCTGTTCCGATATTGAGGGCCTCATGAATGCTTTAAAAATCACTCATGACCCACAAGAATGGAGACTATTTGTGGACTCTTCGAAACTGAGTCTCAAGGCTGTGCTTTTGCACAATAGAAACATTCTTCCATCTATTCCAGTAGCGTATGCTGTCCACATGAAAGAGACATACGATAACTTAAGGCAGCTACTGAATTCCATTGAGTATAACAAGTACAGCTGGCACCTCTGTGGTGATTTGAAGGTAGTTGCCCTTTTAATGGGACTGCAGCAAGGATATACAAAATACATGTGTTTCTTATGCGAGTGGGATAGCCGAGCAAGGGAAATGCACTACATGAGGAAGGAATGGACTCACAGGCAGAATGTAGCCATTGGAGAGAAGAATATCCAACACCCAGCTCTGGTTGAGGCTCAGAAAATCTTGCTACCACCCCTTCACATCAAACTAGGTTTGATGAAGAACTTCGTGAAAGCCATTGACCGGACTTTGCCAGCATTCCGATACCTGCATGAAAAATTCCCTCGACTCAGCGAAGCAAAGATTAAAGAGGGAGTTTCTGTGGGTCCTCAGATTCGAGAGCTTTTCAAAGATGACCGGTTCAACAACTTGCTGGAAGGTGACGCGAAACAAGCATGGAATGCTTTTCGCCTAGTTTCTACAAACTTCCTCGGAAATGTTAGGGCAGAAAACTATAAGGAACTAGTAGAAGACATGTTGATGAAGTATAAGAAACTTGGCTGCAATATGTCTCTAAAGATTCACTTCCTTCATTCCCATTTGGATTTCTTTCCTAGCAACTGTGGTATTGTTAGTGATGAACACGGCAAACGTTTTCATCAAGATATCGCAACAATGGAACAAAGATACCAGGGAAAATGGTCCACTACAATGCTGGCTGACTACTGCTGGACACTGCTCAGAGATGCTCCCGAACAGCTGTACAAGAGACAGGCGAAGAAATCTAAGATGTAGTCAATGACTTGATTTTTTATAGGTAGGCTATTACAGTTGACCTTTTACTATTGGAATGCATTTCGTTATGTAAACATTAATTTCTTGCAGATTACAAAAAAACTAGAGCCAATTTTGCAATTTGACTGTCATATTCGTGTTCAGCACATAAAAATTGATAAGAATTGACTAATTTTATTTCAGTAACATGACTTTTGTAAAAATTTGTTGTCCAGTGTAATTGGCATATTTTGAATGATAACAACATTTTAAAAAAATAATTTTTTCAGTCATTATTTAAATAGTTATTTTGGGAGATATGTACTGCATATACATTTGACATAAAAAAAGTTATCTATCTCCAAACTATAAATAATTGATACTACAGCTATTGCTTGGCCTAACTATTATTATTATTGTTAGTATTACATGTATAACAGAGTTTTGAAATTAACAACTGTTACATTACAAAATTCAAATGATTCTTGCAGGTGTCCATCAAAATGAAACTGATGATCCAAAAATAATTATCTATAGGTTAAGTAAAATGATACAAAATTTTGAGAAGAAAAGATTTCTTCACATAGATTTAGTGATGTATCTTGGGTTAAATAAGAAGACTATCTTGGAGTCAAAAGGTCAAACGTTAAGACTATGGTGACTAAAAGAAGAAAAATGGTTTACACACATTAGTTTTACATTGCATACCTGGCTTACACATGCAGTAGGGAAAACCCATATCAGTTTTGGGGTCAAAAAGGTCAAAAGCCACATCACTGTGACTGAAAGAAGAAAATTGTCTGCACAATAACATTATTCTAGATCACAGAACTTCATCAAACTACTCCTTGGCAAAGGAAGAAGTCTTTTGATATTGGGAAAAAATGGTTAAAGGTATCACCATGACTGCAAGAACAAAATAGTTTCTGTGCATATATTTCTGGTATCTACCATGTACTTTCATAAGTGTCATTGGATTACTTACATGTTATGCAAGTTAAAAACTCCTATTGATTTTAGGGTCAAATGGCAGTTTTTGTTGTGACTGAAGGAAGAAAAATGATTGTTGTGTAATCACTTTAGTTTCAGACTGCAAACTTTGACCAAAGTTTGGAGGATTTGCACTGCAGGTATGGATGAGGCCTATTGATTTGGGAACTGAAGTTCCAAGGTCATTTTCATTATAGCTGAAAGAAATTGTGTTTTGCAAAATGAGTTTTGTTCCCAAATCCTACAAAGAAGACTGTTAAACATGTATGGTTCATTGTATTCTTCTTAGCTGTTTTTTTGCATGGCAGATGATGACATTATACAAAAATTATTGTTTCTAGAGAATGTTGTGATCTGTTGAAAATTTCTTGGACAGTGTTTTGTGGCTTAAACATGAAGTATGTCTTGTTCAACCTATATTTGATATACTGATGGGTATCATGTGATGATTCACATTAATCAGAGTAAAAATATTAACTCAAGATACCTCTAGAGACTGTCGTTTATATACCCAAGCCTGTCTGCCAAACTTTCTGGGTGATTTTGCAAATGGGTATTCAAGTTTGGCTGATCGACTCGGATATTTAAACCCCGATCTCCATGGGTATCCTTGTTCCATACCTTTCCTCTGATGAGTGTGAATATTTGCATGAAACTGACTTCATCATATAACATTTATAGATTGAAATAGTGCAATGACAGTCATTCTTTATGAAATGTGAATTGTGAGTCTGCATTGATAGGATGATTGTGCCTTTTCTAAGAGTAGGACATCAGTGAAGTGCGTGAGGTAACTGAAAACAGCATTCATTTTGGATGCAGATTTTTATTGGGAAGTGAGTATAGATTCTAAACAGGCCATACCCATTATTGGGAAGCTATCCTGATAAGCAGTATATTCCCCATGATATCACTGTGTTCAAATATAACTGTAACAGTTGTAATTTGATTGCAATTGATGTAACCTTGAACACATTTTTGTAAAGATAAAAGACTTTAAATTATTTAAAGATATCTCAAAATACCACATTGTTATGGTGTCATTGACTAGCTCATAATTATGTATACTATTAGTTTAGAATAGTGAACACATCAGTAAATAGTCATTTACTTACTCATTTTCACTAATTGCCTTATTTTGTTTTAGGAAATAAACCAGTCCTTAAACTGTTGATTAAGTATCACAAGAAACAGGGAAGGAAGTGTGAAGCTGACATTTTAAAACACCTGGTGTCATGTAGCATGGATTTTCTGCAGATGTGTAACTTTTACACTAAAACAGAATGTGGAAAACAGATGTTAGATGCCATAGAAAAAACTCATCATTGTAAGGTGTCATTATCTGTTGATGATAATTTTAAAGAATTTTTCATATTTAATGTCTCAGATGCAAACTTTCAAAAGGAGTCAGATGTAATGCACTTTGTTGATGATGTGCTTCACAATATTGACATTTGTGCAGAGGAGTCTTTGTCCATTGACTCGATTGGAATTGATCCTAAAATACAAGATGAAGTCAAAGAAAGAATCAAACATGGACAAGAATTAGCCTGTGCCTGGGTTGAATTTGTTGGTGAGGATAACCCAGTAACTGTATATACAGTATGTCCTAAGGATCAGCAGCAGCTTGTAATGCAAAATATTACAGACATAATAAGAGATGCTACAAAATCCTTCAACAGTCACAAAGAAATGGTTACTGTAGGCTTCATGTGGCAAACAGTGATGACAAGATTTGAATATCTTAGAGAAATAGGTCTCAAATTTCCCAGCACAGAGATTATCAAGGATAAAAACCCAAATGCCTTTCTGCTGAAGGGTCCTAGGGATGAAGTCAAGGCTGCTGCAGGACATCTGGAAGAACTCTTGAAGATTGCTCATAAAGAGGTTCATGAGGAAGTCTTCTCTCCAGGTTACCAGTTTGAAATTTTTGCTTCTTCAGAAATGTGTGACTATATTGACAACTCCTTACCAAAGCTTCCAGTGGTCTGGATACCAAACCATCTGACTAAGGAAATACATTTGTTTTCCAGAGATCATGAACAGTTAAAGGGTATGGATAAGAGTATCAAAGGTTGTATTAAAGAAAGACTGTATATGTTGTCAGAAAAACAATCAAAGTTGCCCTCTGAGCAAATTCACTTATTAGAAGAGCTAAGGAAGAAACACGAGGGAAAAATTGTGATTCATCAATCTCCTACATGCTTATTTGTGACAACTGCAGATGACATTTTTAAAGGTGTTGATGCTGCAGTGCAGAAAATTATCAGTAGAGAAATAGATGAAGTTAATCTTGAGACTTGTGTCCCAGAGAAACTTGATGGAAAAGATGAACAACCAGGCTGTAAATCTCAAATAAGTACTACTAATCCTGATACAGAAATGAAAGATGTGTCCTCAGAAAAAGTTTCTGATGTGGTTCAGAAAATTACAAGGTCACTTGAAGTGAAAGATGAGAATTTGTTTAGAAAGCTTATAATGGAACATATGGAAAAGATTAATCAAATGGCAAAAGAACATTCTGTCAGCATTGAAGTGTCAGAGAAACAAAGCAAAGTTGGGTTTGTACTCAAAGGCTCAAAAGAAGAGGTGAAATTTATATATGATACCATCAGGATGGAGGAGCAGCAAATCCAACTCAAACAAGATATCAGTGGCATGGCTGGTGCTGCTGAAAAGGTTCATAAACAGATGGCACCAAGTTCAGATGCTGCAGGAAAGTCAGGGGGTAGTGAAATGTCTGGTAAGAACCATTATATTTTGTTTAGGAGGAACAGGCTTAAGCTAATATTTACATGAGGGCAAAAGCTATGATTTCAGTAGCTAAATAACAATCAGGATTCCTGGACATTTATCCTTCCTTGAACTTTTTAAAAAGAGCAAACTTCGCCCCCAATAACTTTGCTGGGTAGCTTATACCCCACAAATGATGCATTGATAATTTAAAGTCATATAAAGTTAGGAAATATAAAAGACAGTTCTCAGCGATTTATTTCACAAGTGAAACATTTCAAATTTAGTAAAGTAGTTTAACTTTGTATCAATTGTTATGTATATCTGATTTAATTCATATTTATTTTAATTTGTTTGTCAGCTTTAAATTTTTTATTCTGTTATATGCTATTATAATGTAAATTTATTCACCATAGATGATACTTTTTTTCAGAAAATGGTTTGACCTTGACTGTTAGTTTATGAATACCTGGTGTTGGCCTGGATGCTGACCTCACTTCAAAATTAGTAAACAAGTTCTATCTTTGTTTTAAAATGATTGGTTGTTGTCAAGGTCATGTTGGGGCTTTGGGTTTAAGATGTAAACAACTCTTTTTATTTTTTTATTTCTTAGAGAAAATGATATTTTTTTCTCATTGTCACACTGGGTGGACGTGATATTTTACAAGTATTTCCATCTAGAAACATCCAGGGGATGATCACGTGACCCTTGTTGATGTTTTAGAAAGGCCATGTAATTCAATGTTTTAGAGAATTAATTTTTAGTAGAAGTTGGGCAGTAAAAGTGTTATGATGTGCTGTTTAGAATTATTTCAAATTACTTGTTTGGAGTTATTTCCGGCCCCGGAGTGCCATTATTTGTATTTTCACAAGGAACTGTAGATAAGCACAGTACTCTCTACAGCTTATGTCATCATCATCCATCTTGGGTTTTCCATCAGGATTCGAACTTGAAATTATTAGAACATTTATTACTAGAACTTTTGCAATTTAATTCATGGATTATTCTTAGATTATTTTTGGATTTGATTCTTGAAACTGTAAGTTCTTCTCTTCTTTTTCATTTTTAAAATTTTTTCCAGGAAAATAAGTTAATGTTTATTCGAGCCTAAACATGTAACACAATATTCAACTTAAAATACTTTCTTTACATATCGTATTACTAGCACAGCACATAAATGATAAAAATAGCCCTCATTAGTGTTGTTAAAGAAGATATTTTGAAACTTTCATATTTGTCCTTTACAAAATATAAAATTTTATTTTCTTTCATGGGATGCATGTAGCAAACATAAAATCTATTTTTACTTCATGGAAATGCCTAAATTAACAAAAACAATTATATTTTTTATAGGCCTATCATAAGTTTGATAGTTATGTTAAAATTTCCATCTTACAGTCTGTTCCCTTTTAGTTTCCTCACAAGAACTCCTAATTCTTCATCATATTCTATTACCTAAGCTTTGTGCATGACTTGTGCTTGGTTTAAAGAAGTCACAATATCAATGGACAAGGTCACAATAACTAAACGAATAACATTGGTTCAATATCACTGATTTGTACCTAACTTTGTAGATGGCATGCATTTAGAGTAAGAAAGAAGCATATCACTTGTGTGGTCCGAAAATGAAAACTCCAGGGCACAATAACTTCAGTTCTCTACTTAGCAGACTTAGATTACATTTTGTTGTAGGTTCATATTTGAAGTAAGGTAGAAGTCTATTGGTATTGGGGTCAAAAGGTAAGGTCAAGGTCACTGATAATATTATAAATACATGTATCATTCTAGGCAACATACCTTGACCAGTATTTATGAAGGGTTTGCAAGGGGCCTGTTGATTTTAGGATTCAAAGGTTAGAGTCAGAGTTACTGAAAGGAAAATGCATTTTCACGATAACATTTGTTCTAAAGTAAGTTCCTTATCCAGACTTTGTAGATGGCTTGCACTTAGGGTAATAATGGACTAGGGATTCAGTGATCTAATGGTTGAGGTTATGGTTGTGATAAGTCTAGTAAGTTAAATAATGGTTTCTGGAGATTAAGTTTACTTCAAGACTACAGACCTTTTCCAAAGGTCTGGGTCATTGAGACCTGGTCAGTAATCGCTAGAGTCAGCCATCTCAGGATTCACTATTAGGAGATCTGGCAAATGGTTGGGAGAAAGAAGAGATTTTTATTTGAGCTGGAAAATAATCTTAAATTTTAAAATTACTGATCACAATTGGGGGAAGATGGGGAATTTTCTACTGCCACTTGATTGCAGAAAAAATATGCTAATGCAACATAATTTAACTGATTGTGAGTTAAATTAATTGAATTATTAATGAAAATTTTGGAGGTTACAAAATTTGTGAGACATTTGAGGTACAGTGGTTGTATAGAACACCAAGTTGCTTGCCCTAAATATATTTGTATATTCAGTTGAGGTACTTAGGTGATTACATTGCTAAAGTGGACTTGTTACCCCATAGTCAACTCTATATTGTTATATTTTCTTTTGTAGAAGATATGATGACCAGTCTAGCATCACATTGTACTAACATATGTGACATGTGATTTTAATTAATTTAAGAGTAAAAATAGTAAGCTTACTTTCCACAGTTCATCTTTTAGTATGCAAAGTAAATGGAAATGTTTTGTGATATATATTTGCCTACATTTGGTAGTTCATACTTGGAGCAGGGTCTTAACATGAGTATCAGGAGTAACCTTACAAACCACTCTCAGCTCCAACTTGCCTTGGATGTAAATTGTAATATCATTCCTTGCTAAATACATAGAAATATTTCAGTTGCTGAATTCAATGCACTGGGTATCCTTGACAGTGACCACATTAAATATACAGTCCATAGTCAGAATACATTGAAAATCAATGTTAGAGCACCAAATAGACATAAGTAGATACACACACACACACACAAAATGCAGTCCTTTGTATATGAAGTTTTATTGTTGCAAAGAGCTTTTGTCAAAATTTAAACAACAATTTTTTAAGAAACTTTCTTCATACCAAAATTTGCAGTAAGAAAAGTAATTTAGTTAGCATTTTTATTATGTATATTTAAATTTGTATAAATTTCAAAAGTTATACTTGTATTTAGTGATGCATCCTTTAGATTTAGCATGTCATATGTCTAATTCAAGTGTTATGGGGAGTCTAAAAATAGAAATAGCTTTAGATTTTAAAAATACACATTTTTAAAGCCAAATTGTTGTTGATTCCGTTCAGTAAGAGTCATATGCGTGAACTTTGAAAATCAATTTTATCCTGGAAGAAACCTTAAAAACATCTGGACATTTTTGTTTCAAAAATTGTGGTCCTCAAAATTCTAACTTGTTTAATTAGGTAACAACCAAATTCACTATCATGAATCAGACCTTTTTACGTTTTTAGAATAATATAATATTAAATGTTTTACATCTTTACTGCACATTTATATTGAAATACTGTCAAAATTTTCACTTGGCCATGGATGACTGAAATTTAAAACTTTGCTTGTCTAGCAGTTTTACGTGAGGCAGGCAAGTCAGGCATTAGATTTCTTGACCATTGGAACATATTTTTTCCTAAATGAAATAGTTTTTCTGTTAATATGTGGTAATTTAGTTTCATTTAGACAGTCAGACATTTTAAATTATTTACATTCAATATTTAAAATAATTTGCTTGCTAATAAGACCATTTTCATTATTGCAAGAACAAAAATTGCCACAAGAAAATGTTCTTAATACAAAGGTATTTTCATCCAAAAATGTTCTTTGTTTATTCAGCAAAGCCAGAAGAACCTGAACTGGAACAAAGAAATTGGTTATATCCCAATGGTAAAACAATTAGATTGGTGAATGCCACTTCCTGTAATGCCAATGTCATCATTATACCAGGAAAAAGTGATAAAGGTAGGCATTCTCTTCATTTATGGTAATCAGATTTGAGAAATATTCATATATATCTAGTAACTTTTCTCTTCTTGGTAGAAATAATATAAAGTCATAGTAAAATATTTGTGGCTTTGCAAAAAGTTGTAGGAGGGCTTTCATAGTTTGCCATTTTTTTATCTCTATTTAATGAGTTAGCATTTATAATCTTATACCATCCTTTAATGAAATGCTAATTTTGATGATTTTTCCCATTAACCCAGACTTTGTTTAATTACAGGACCTTATATTTCAAGATTATGATTTCAGAATCACTGACTTATGTTTTACTCTAAGTATTAAAATAAATTTTAATATCAGTAGTATCTTACCTGTTGCTATTGCATACAGTGCGACCCTGCTATAGCGCACTCCATTATAATGTGAATTCGGATATAACGCGGTCATGGTGTGGCTCCCAAAATTTTATATACATGTATTTTTCTTGTGCATAAAAAAAAATCTTAAAAAGCATGAAAAAAATGTAAAAAGTTGCTTATCATTTTGGGGAAGAAATCGCAAATGAATAAAACAAGTCAATCGTGGCTTGGCTCCTGAAATTTTATATGTATTTTTCTCGTACACGAAAAAGTATTTTTTTTCTTCTTAAAAGTAAGAAGAAAAAAAATGCATAAAAAGTTTATTCTGGGATTACGTAGGTCTTTGCCAATGTTGCAAACTTGGATTGATTTTCCTTATTCGCTGCAAAACATACCATGTGGCTTTTTTTATTTGTTGGCGACATTGTTGGCTGTTTAAACTTTTATATACAACCATTGGTTTGGAGTGCAGAAATTCAGAGGCCCCATGAAAGGAAGCCGCAAACTGGATATAAAATGCACTGAAATTTATCTATTGTTACATAAACAAATTCTTTGTCCATACTGACAAACCATTTAAACAGTGCATTGTTATATCATAATCCGCTTATCCTGACATCTAGCATGAGTTCTGTATGGTGTGAAATATCCGCTTTTTTGTTGTTGACATTTCTGGTAGCGGAAATCAACCGGACGAGGCATTGTCTCGTAATCTGTCTTTCATCAGATTTTCGGCCGCTCGCTAGTAATTAATATATTTACAAAGACTGATATTTGTATGTGGATGGTAAGTAAAATTCCTCTTCTTTTCACTCAGAATTAAATCCTTCAGAAAACTCAACATTTTCTGTAATAATCCATGTCATCAGAACACCTGCATCTCTATCGTCTGTTGACCTTTTGTTAATTTTCAGACACATACGTGGAAGGCAGCATCACGCTGCCATCACAAATGAAAAAAAACAAAAAAACATCTTACTTATTGGTTTATTCAGTAGGCATGGAGGGACAGTAACTAGAATAGTCTAAACGACGGCCAACTCCTTTTTTAAAAAGTACCCAGATAAAATAGTTTGCTGAAATTTCAAAGGAAACAGATTACCTTTGAAGCACCAAATGTTATGAAAACGTACTTTGCAAATGGAAAAAATACCAGTCTCATTCATGCAATATGATTATTTGATGTTGCCACCACAATAAGAAATGGGCATTCATTTGGTTCTCCAAAGCTGTCCTTTAGCGGTGACTTCAATAGTGCATGCACCCTTCATCAAAGAAAGCCGATTACAATCTTTCAATAACAGCAAACAAATTTTCTTCAAAGGAAGTCAGTACCAAACTTAAATAAAAGTGATGGAATCTGATTGATTTTTGCATTTTCCAACGTGACTGGAACACGTTAACTGTGCTGTGAAAGTTTCCATTTTGTAGGGAAAAAGTTTAAGCTTACGAACGCTACCAACGGCAGCTTAAAACGCAAACTATTATCGACTTGGAACATACTTTAAAGTAACTGTGCCTCGTCATTCGTTACGTGATTGTGCTATGTTTTTCCACTGAATTCAGACCAATATCACCTGTTAAAAAATTAATGAATATTTTAAAGCTGTGTGTGTGCATATTTTCGATGGAATCAGTTGTGTTGTGGATTCAATGTATATGGTGAGCTTCGCAGGTGAGTACACGGTGTTGATACTCTATTCATGCTATACATTAGACATTTATATCTAAACAGGATTCACTTATATCTACCAATTCATGGTTCTCTAAATAAAGTAAACTATTATATTATGTCTTCTCTGTTTTCACTACAGGTGTATTTCTCATTTAATATGGATCAGTTTAAGATGGTAACTGTGCAGACGAAGCACGTATTTTACCGCCTGCATTTATTACCCCCCACACACACCCACACACAATTTTTTGGGGGTACATTTTCTTCAGCTAACTGACTTGGTTGCATATAACACAGTTTGGTATATAACGTGGTCGGGTTTTATGGCTCCCAACTACCGTGTTGTAGCGGGATCACACTGTACCTTTCTGTGAAGAAAATACTTGACCAAATGATGGAAATTCCATCTTCCAATTAGTGTGAACCAGAATTTTCCAGAACACTGAATCTGCCCCTGCATCCATACATTGGGCATGCATGAAAGACACTCTCCTATGTTATTCAGTCCCATTGTTGTAAGGTTCAACATTATTCATTTAAGGAAGATCAGTACGTCTTATGTGTGTCAATGAGCAAATTAATGTCATCTTGTGTGCTAAATATTCTTTGTGGTCTTCATGACTATACCCCAGTTGATTTTTTTCACTGTTTAATTAAGCTTTCTAGTGAGATTTTTTAAGACTTGTTCTGTACATATGGCATCTTGTACATCTTGGCAATTAATTTTTCCTTTTTGATGATGTTAGTAATTCAATTCGTTGTTTTATTTGTTCAAATAACATTTCTAAGCTGCAAGGATATGTATTTTATTTGAATTTCCCTGTTCTTAGGTTTTTGTAGTCTATGGACTTGCGTAAGTCATTTTATTCACTTTACCTATATCATGAATAGTGAAATTTTATACATGCAGTGTGAGCAGGTCACACACCACTTGATATTTGCATCTAATATATACTCATTTATGAAGAACTGGCATTATTTTTAATTTTAGTTTGGATAGCCTTCAGTAATTTTTTTCTTTATACATGTATTAGCAATCAAAACCTGCTGGGTTTTATTGTTTCCTTTGTAGTCCCTTGCTTTAAAAGAAAGGAGGCTGGTTAACTGAATTATTGTTTTTATGTCCTGAAAGTTTAGTGCTTCCTTTTTATCATGTATTTTTTTATGAAACACTCACATGAAGTGTCTTTATGCTGAATAAATTATATTAGAGTTAACTTAATCCATGCTTTACCTGGTCCAGTTAAGTTGTTTTGGATACCAGCCTTTTTTGCCATCTTTATTTTAGGAACAGTGTCTAAGCAAGGTGTGGGTAAGTGTGGCCACAAGAAATCTCCTTGGGACCCCCCTTAGTTGTTTCTCCTGCACACACTGTAAGAGGACAGATGACTGTCTATTTTGTAGTGTGTGTTCTGACAAGAAATGGGGTCTCACAGAGAGTCATAGAATTTACCAAGTGAGGAATAAGGTATCCTTGTCTTCATCAAGAGTTTTCCAGGTTCTCTTTCTTTGAGCCCCTTAGGTCTCAGAGACAGGTTACCTAGGTCTCCTCAGAGACCCCTAGGATTAGTGGACCTTTCCCAAGAGAAGGTATAAACAGGTGGCAAGTGAGTTGCACCCTCCCTAAAGGGTGCAGCAGCACTGTCCCCATTCTTTGAAGACAGAGAGTGACTCATGCCCTTCCAAGAGGGAGGAGCAGCACCCTCTCTTTACCACTAGGATATAGGGTGAGTTGCACCCACACCTTGGGTAGGAACTGAACAGCACCCTCATGTCCAAAAGGGCAGAGAGTGTAGGGCTTTCTACAGGGAAAGTGATTGGCCCTTTCCCTACGTGCTACCATGGAACTCTAGACCTTGGCCACATAGTAATGAGGTCATGGATGCAGGCCATAGACCTATTTCTTCTTATGAATTTAAATCTAAAAAGAGAGAGTGGATAGACCATCCCCAAATGCTCTAGATGGATGGAGAATTGCCCTAAACCACCAACAGATACCATTGCTCTATACAGTTTATTATCTCAGCATGAGGAGTTTCCAGATCAAGTTTCTCCTCCTACCAAGTTTCTCCTTAAGCAAAGAGACACTGGGTCACTTTTGTTCATGATTGTAGATTTTACTTTAAGATAATGATTATTTGTTAGCAACATGTTTACATGAATTTGAGTTCAGGATGTTTCCCTTGGAAATTGCATCATCTACCTGATTTTTGCCTTTTAAGTTGTGCATAAGTTGTTTACAGATACTTGAGTTAAAGGTCTAGTCTTACTTACAAAATTTAGAAAGTTCTAGAAGCAGATCTTTTAATGAAATGGATGGGAGAAAGAGCCACATCCTAGTCATCTTATTTTGTCTTAAATTTTCTTATAAAACTCTGTACATAATTATTCATTCCTATTTTGATATCAGTTTTTGTGGAATCATTTTTAGCTGTGTTCAGATATAATTTAAGAGAGAATTATTTATTTAAATCATTAATTGGAATTACAAAGTGCTCATTGCTTTGTTTCTTTGGGATAAGTGAGGGCTTGTCCAAAGCATTATAGATTATATTATTGTGATACAGTACAGCTCATGTCTTTTCAGAACCTGCATCATGGTGGGGGACTTAATCCCCTCCACTTTCGCTCAGCGATAACACTTCGCAATGGAGCAATAAAATGCTTCCAAATCACCACTGATGATTGGTATTACTGATTGACATTTGAACAGCCAATCAATGAAGACCACACATGGAAAGACCAAAGTGTCATGAGTGACTAACAATCAAATACCATTTCAGCAGTCAGTGATCTTTATTTTGATCATATATATGGATGATAGAAATTAATTTTAAAAAATCTTGTTTATTTTGTACATTTAGAAAGCTTATGTACATGACATGAGGAGAGGCCCACTTTGTTGAGCAGTGTAAATTTATCCAACTGTTTAAACATGAAAAGTCATCCACTGAGGTATTAAATTCCAGATAGCAACAGCTTCTGTTTAAAAAAGCTAAAGTTTGTTTAGATTTGTTTGAATAAAGTAAAAGCATAAACCTTGTGCAAATGTGTTAATCAGCATTTTGTAATGAAAAAGTACAGTAATATTAGTACAGTTTTTGAGGGATTGCAACTACATTAGCATTATCTGAAATTTGATTTGGCATCGTATCTATTACACTTCATTAGAACTAGGAAATGTGTATAATCATCTGATAATGATGTAGATAAATTTGCACCTCTCTCCATAAACCTCTAATGAGCATGTTTGCAGGGGTTATATATAGTAAACCATGCCCATTTGATAAAGACCATGTCTTCTCTGTGGTGGTTATCCTTGATGACCCTATGAGACAGCGAGGTGTGCAGAGCAGTTTCTCTGTTAGCTGCTGCAGCAGCTCTGTTGAGACATGCTGAGAGATGGTGGAGGTGTATTTTCTTAATCATGTACATCAATGTATTGACCTTCTGTAGCATGTGTGTTAAGTGACTATCAACATTGAGGATATATGTAATTATTTGTAATTGTACTGCTTACCAATGAATATGTGTGCATAAATATCTTAAAATTAATCAAATAACCAAACTCTGATTTTAGGTTTGTTAGTTTATTGCAAAATAATTAATCATGCTCAACAATAACAGATGTAAATATGTTAACTACCTTATGCACTTGCGTATAAGCCCATTCGCATATAAGCCAAACCCCCAAACTGAACAGGTATATACACTAAAAAGTGCATGACCCACTGTCCACATATAAGCCGACCCACAACTCCGAGACATCACAAGATGCAAGTGGTAAGTTCTAAATGCATTTATTTAAGCAAACATATATTAACAAAGAGTACATGTATACTTAACTTTGGCTTGGCATGTATAATTATTAAAAAGAAATGGTATAAACTTGTTCGAAAAGTAATTTATTTAATTTTGTTTTCTTATTGTTTCTGTCTAATTTAGATTTGTGTATAATTTGATCGATCGATGACAAAAATTGAACAATCATGAGTTGCCGCAACACTACCTCTCCCATTTTACTCAATTATTGTTTGTTTATGCATTATTGCATTGGACATTTTATATCAGTGCACCAGTAATTACATTTTTATTTTGCCTTGAAATTGTAAATACCTAACTCGTTAAATTTGATCCCATTATGACAACACAACAAACAACAATATGTTTTGATTCAACGCTCACAATTAGGCTACGTATTTACATAATGGCACCACCGCATGTACATTGTAGGTCTGAACACGCGCTGAATGAAGTACATTCCGCTGAATGAAGTACATCCCTTGGAGTTGAATCATGGGCACCACTGCACTAAACTTTAATGATATCTTCAAATACAATAATGAAGTCTCAGAAAAAATGCTTCGAAAAATTGATTTCTGACCTAAAGTGTGGATGGTTCCCAAAGAAAAACGTTTGACCATCCTCCAAATTCCACCAAGCTTCTGGTTTGTATATATCCTTCAGAATCCCATAAGGTGTAAGGAATTCTGTGGAAAACCACAGCAGAAAATCTTACCTCCAATACAGAATATATTCAAGAAGATAACAATATTAAATGAAGAAGAACATAATTTTTAAAGTAACTTAATATTAGATAACAATTACCTCAAATGGAACACAATTTCTTTGTGGAGAAATAAAAAGAAAATATACAAAACAAAGTCCTTTACAAAACTTAAGAATTTTGGAAACAGAATCAAAACTAGTGATGACCTGGAAGTGAACCCTAGTGAGGTCACCTCAGCAAGATCAAATACCTCATTAGACTGGATATTACTGGTGAGGAAAATAATTGTCAATCACAGGCTCAAAACAATATGTAGTAGGAAATTACATAACAGATGCAGGTGTTTATTACATTAGAGTTAGTTGCATTCACTGTCAACTGCTCATGTTCATCACATATCAGTGGGGATCCTCCAACACTACTGTAAACATGCTAAATCTCACAATATTGGTACATCAGCCCATTCAGGATTCTTGGAATTCATTCAGAAGATACTATACTGACAAAAAATTTAGGATTATAATTTTCATTTGATATCTTAGAGAATTAAATTATTTGATGATTTTAAAAACTTGATTACTTTGTTTAAGTCTATAGAGTGGTAAGAGCTGGATGAAGATATCCTTTCTGTCCTTGATGAAGACAAGTTTGACTCAGAGCAGTTGGTCATTGTGGTACCCTATTCCTTCAGGTCACCTATCCTTTCTCAATCTTCAGTTAATGAGGCAGAGGAGGCAGAATCCTGTTCATTTAATAAAGTGTTTGAATTAATTTTACTGCCTCTTACCTATAAAAAAAAACGATCTGTCCAAAACATCCAGGTTTTGTTGACTCCAAAATACTTTCCAGCTGAGAGGAACTTTCTGAGTCAAACTCTTGACCAGATCTCTTGCTCCTTTCTCATTTAGCTGTAATCAAGGAGCTTTCTCAGAAGTTAGCAAGGGCCAAGCCCTTGCTAGACAATGTAGAGGTGGTCTGTCCCTTCCTCTACATTATGACCCTTGTTTGCTGCTTCAAGCTACAAGTTTCTTATACCTGTGATTACCTGTCCTGCAAACAATCCACAGGTTTTGTTTGCAGTTGAGGAGTATCTCGTACATAAATTATATAAGATGCAATTGTTTGATATTCATTGGCCTCGAGTCAAGGAAACTCCTACAGCCAAGAATCTTTGAACTCCAGTTTTCTTTTATATTGTATTCCGTCATAGTCAAGTTTAATTTTAGTCCATTTTGTTGACTTTTCATTCTTCTTTTCACCATTCAGCCCTAGCTTTATAAGAAAATGGTCCATCAAGATGCATTCCTGGGAAAATTCATTATTGTCATGCATAATGGTTTCGAGGAATCCAGTTCATATACAACAGATTCCTTGTGGAAGCTCTATCCTCCAGCCAATGAAATTCATTCTCTGATGTAACCTTCAAAAAATGTCACCTAAGTACTGTCTGCTTCCATTTGTTGTATCCATAGGATCTGGAGCTGGTTTCAGTCCAGATTTATATATTTCAGCATACACAATATAAATATACATTGCACCCATATGGTGCTCACTGGTAAGTATGAATTGCACTTGTATAAACATCAATCAGACAAAACAGGGACTGCTGCCATTTCAAGTTACAGGCCAAAATTTACTTGTCCATGGACAAAATAGAACAAATTTCTGACTCGGACAATAAGTAAGTTCACTTTATAATAATACAATCCAGTGCTCTGTCTGTGCCATTTTTGGGTTTTCAGCAATTTTCTCAAAATTAAGAAAATATTTGTCTACATCCTTTTCCTTAAAATCAGGTACAAACCTAATATATTTGGCAGCATCAAAACCTGAACTTGTATATACATGAGAAGAGTGAGCTTTATTTGTTAGTTCTAATTCCTTTAAACTGTATTTTCCTATGTTCCTTCTTTATTTGCATTTCTGTCTCACATTTCCCACTCTTCCTTTAGCATTTTGTATTTCTGTCTTCTTTTGCATTTGCATTTTCATTTGTATTGCTTCTTTCTGCATTTGTATCTGTTTCTCTTCCTTTTGCATTTGCTTTAGCCTCTCAAACTTTTTTTTGCATTTGCATTTTCATTTGCTTCACATCCTTTTCCTTTTGCATGTGCATTTTGACCAGCTGAGCTGAAGCTTTTTTCTCTTTCAACTTCATCAGGCTTTTTAATGAAGTTCCTTTAATTTCCTGTTCGAACCAGATGGAGGCTTCTTAATCAAACAATTAACACTTTTATCAAGAATTCCATTATTTACCAAATTATGAATCCAAATATTTTTGATTTCTTGCTTTGTTAATGAAGCCTTTGCTTTGGGTAGTACACAATGCTTGGCAAACAGCTAAACTCTAGTAATTTGTCCTTTTTTTAAGGACCTTAACCCAACCTGGGTAGGATCTCCAATAAATTTCTCTACTTCAGATATCATGATGAAAGCTTGTTGGTGTCACTATAAATTTCCCAAATATGTGAAATTAAATTACCAGAGACATGAAACATTTCAAAACAAATTTAAATTTAAATTTCAAAATGTTAAAATGATTATAAGTTAAAATGTAAAGATTAATGGTTACAAAAATTCAGTTTGTAAAAGGCCAAAATCACTTTGGATTTATTTGCTGCATGATAATATTTACATTAGCTACTGGAGGCTAATGAAAGTAGAGGTGAGCTATATAATCATTGATATACACTCCAGGTTGGGTTACATTTTTTATTTATTACCATAATCCTTGCTTTATTTTCAAACTGACTGTTCCCCAGTTTCGGGCTGATGAAGCAATGCATCTTGTTTCTCATTTCTGTATTATTAACCATTGTTATGGTAAGTATTTCCCAGTTGTTTTTTCTGGTTCATTGTGTTATTTCTTGTATTTCCTTTCAACAATCAGTATTCCTCAAGGTGTTGATAAATGCAGTCATAAAATGGCTGAATGGTTGAGTCATTCTATTTGTTGTCTCCAATCTGATGAAGTATTGGACATGTTGTCATGTCAATGAGGCCAGGGTAAAGGATCTATTTCTTCCTTTTTATTACCAGAAGACCCCCTTCTTTCCCATTAGGGGTCTAGATCTCTTCCTGATTTAGCAAAATCAGCAGCTTCTATGATGGAAGAATCCATTTATCTTTCTGAGGTATGGAAGTGTGACCATCATTCATGAGGGATCACCAACACTTGGAAGAAAATTGTTAGCTCATATAAAGGAGGAATCTAAAGCATTTCCTGGTGGAGTGAAGTCCCCAGTAGTGCGTATTGGCTTCCTGACAAAAGGGAAGCACAGTCTTCTTGCTCAAGTAGACCTGTGTTTACATTCAGGAGATCTTGCTTGTCACTGGGTTTAGTTTGATTAATAGAGACTACTCGGTACATTTTACATCATCTAACCAGTCAATGCCCAGTAACCAGGCACCTGTCATTAAGTAGTAGTAAAGTTACAGTCACTGAGGGTTTATCACTGGTTACTGGGCACATGGCACTACGTAATGTAGCAAGTGACAGTCATCAAAGTTCTTTCACCTGTCTCCTGGCCCAATGTGTCAGTCACAGAGTCTGTCACCAAACACTGGACACTGGGTACTGAGCAATGAGGTAGCCAGGATCAAGACACTCATGATACGAGGAGTTGCCAGGCACAGGGCATGGATGACCAGATATGGCAATTAGTTGATTGGTATCAATCTTGCAGTTTTGGTCTCCGATCACTGCTCACTGAGCACCAACTGCTGAGTGACTCAGCAACTGAGAACTGATGAATAGGTACTGGTTACCAGTCTTTGCACAGGCGTTGGGTTTAGACCACTTTTATAGAGGAAGCAATTGGTTTGATAACTCCCCTTTATTACAGATTCCATTTAATGAGTTTTTATGACCTGTCCGTGGCATGCAATAGGGTTGACAGCCCTACTATTGATGTGTTTCATTGAACCCCTTGAGGACTTAAGAGTTGGCTATGTCTTTTTTTTCATACCATGGCACCATGGATAAATTTGCTTTGGCTCCATGGACTGGCATGCCATCGATTATCCTTGCTTCCTCCAGCCTCATTATCAAGGGAAGAAGAGCGGAACCACCTTTTACTGCCTCCTGCATTAAGAAACTGTTAATCCCTTTCTTAAGGGAGAGAGGAGCAATAGGTTTACTGCATCCCCCTGTAAGTAGAGATGGGACAACAAACCACAAATCATAAAATCATCTTGAGGGAGATGACAGAGAAGTTTATTGTCTCATCCTGAGGGTGAAAACAGGATGTTTAAATATTGTGATTGAAACAGATGGGTTCCAGCAAGAATCAGTCATGTTGGTCCTTCTCTTCAGGGGTCTCCATTCTTGTTCTGACCTACAGGTCAGTGATGGAGGAGGATGAAGTGTTGACCTTTGACAAGGCAGTGAGGCTCCATCCCCATGACCTGTATCAAAAACCCACTAGCTCATTAGACACTTGGATCCTCTCCAGTTTTAAGGGGTTCTCTGGATCACAGCCTAAACTGGACCTGCTGTTGCTCACTCAGCAATGGCGAGAGAGCTGACTTAGAAGTTGTGTCAAGGCCAATAGGTGGCTAGACAGCAGAAGAGTGCACTGTCCCCTCCTCTACACTTCAGCCTTTGGTTTCAACTTCAACCTAGTAGATCCTTTTGACTTATTGGCTCGTTAAGCCAACCCCCTAACCTATCTTGGACTTGAATTCTTCCAGGTGGGAATCTTGGTAGGAACGTGGACTGTCTCCCAGTCAAGTCTCTATAGGCTCAGGACCTAAAGGCTTGGACAACAGGACAACAGTAACCACAGCCTTACATGATAATCATTTTTCTTCTGCCTTTTTCAGTCTATTCAATGAAGAATCATACGAGATTGTTGTATGCCATTGACAAGACACAGAGACACATGCTTTTGATGTTCAGAGTCTTCTTTGGTCATTATATCAATCTCTTATGAATCTCCGAGTGAAGCTTCCTTTGAAGACCTTATCCTTAAAGCAGTCTTCCATCCATCAATGATATTGCTTCATCTTCAGCCCTTTTGAATCATCCCTCTTTGGATAATGTCATGAAAGCCACCAGAACTGATGGTAATCTCACTCCACTGTCTTGTCATTTTTCTTCTGTCAGTTTTGTATCAGAATGTTTTAGGCAGTCATTCCACCAGCCCTACATTTCCTACTAGTTCCTACTTTTTTTTCAGAGTCAATATTTTTTCCTACTTCCAAAATGTCTCATGTCAATACTTTAATAAAGATTTGTGTTGAAAAATGGATACAGACTGAATGAGCAGACATAACAGAACAAAATTAGGTATGGTGTCTGTGATCTGGCAGTATTTTTGCGAGAATAGAGGCAACCAAACTTCAGAGACAATTAGTATTTGAGTAAAAGGATGCTTTTAAGTTTATGCTTTCAAGTCTTTTAAAATACAGTATTTTCTTTATAAAATGTCTTATTATCCTTTGATGTTGTCCTAGGTTTTCTTAACAAAATAGCCCAGCTGTCACATTTGCTAAGCCCCAGCTATAAAGTCATGTATAAGCTATAATCTACCTGTTTTGAGGATATTACTGCGGCCATGTGTTTGATTTAATGTCTAAAGATTGCCATAGGGATAGTGTTGAACTCTTACGGAAGATTACCATGACCAACCTGAGATCAGAAACTTGAATCAGCAAAGGCGATAGATCTCACTACTAACACCCATGTGTTAAAAGGTTAGTCTAAGATCAAAGGAAAGTTCACAGGTTGAAGGGGTCGTGCTCTTTTCCATCCCCACATTGACAGACAGTGAGAGGGACATTGTCCGCTATGTTTGATTGGATTGGTCCACAGTGATATCCAGTTAAAAGTTGAGATAGATGGCGTGATTACTATTCAGATGTGAATGTTACCTTCCATCTTGTAAGTGAAAAGTTAGTACTCGCCTAGAGAGATTGCAGATGAGTAGGGTTACTCCGAGGAAGCCACTTGTAATTTGGCTGCTAAACTTAAGTAGATTCTAAGGAAAGACAAAGCTTCGAAAAGGAAGCTTTTTAGGGGACAGAGAACTTATGGTTCCATCGAGTACCAAATCTCCAAGAGGTGAAGATGGAATTGAGACTAGTCGAACAGTCAAAGTTGACAGGAGTCTAGTTGGTGTAGAGAAGGTGGAGGAGTAGGAAAAGGAGTATAGAGAAGTCAAGGAGGAGGAGAAGGAATCTGGAGAAAGTCGGGGAGGAAGAGAAAGAATTGGGAGAAATAGGAGAGAGAAGAATACCACAGATGAGTAGAATAAAAGGGCAGATGGAAATTGATCTCACACTGCTAATCGAGTGATGCAATAGGCTATTAAAGGGTCGAGCAGAAGGAGTGTAATTGGAAATTTGAAGCATTTGATTATTAAATTGTTATTCATTGAATTTCATTCTTTTTGTATATTTAACCATTTAACCATTGGCATTGCTGACTGGGGGCTCAGAGCTTTACATCATTCTTTCACTAATTTAACTTCCAACCAAAATCGAGCCTGGGTGAGACTTCTGTAATAGTTTAAATTAAATATCGGGAGCACCCCACCCCAGCTTTAATAATCCCCACACCCCACACCAACTGTGTTCCTCCTTTTTCACAAAGGGTTGCTAGAAAGACTGTGTTGGTTCAATTGTATCAACGAAACAAGTTGTCATGCCATTTGTCAATCTCGTGTAGAGCATCCTACTGACAGTAATGGTATTTTCCCTTGGATGGCTAATGTTAGGCCATCAGTCTCCCACAGGCTTACATAATTAAGCAATGTAATAATTTCAGGTTATTATTATTCTTCCCTGCTGTAATGTCCTTTCAGTCTCAGTCAAAGGAGAAATAGGATGATATTCTGATTGTTAGATTGACTAAGGTATAAGACTGGGATTATGTTCTCTGTTCTGTACCTCTGATTACCAGTTATTTGAGGGAATAACTAGGAACAAGGACCAGGAATAATATAGCAGTGCAATACTAGCAGTTAGCTATAGATGATTATAATTAGTTTAAAAAAACTACATTTCTAGACTGTATCATGTTATGATGTCCATTTGTTCCCTATTTTCCTTCTGCATAATAATAATAATAATAATAATACTTTATAGAAATAATAACTCGAGCTCTTCACCATCTACCATTGCTAGTCTTTCTAGCTGACATGTTGAGTAATGATGCAAGATTATCATTAACAGAGTCTAAAGACCAGAGATCAAAGTCTTAAAAGAGAAAAAAAATGGTTTATACATACAAATTTGAGGTCTACATAACATACTTATATCAAACAATAGCTTGTAATTGGATAATAAAAGACACGTACCAGTTTTGGACTTCAAACTTCAGAGGTGAAGACCATCATGAATGAAAAAAGAAATTGGTTTATAAAAAATAGCATCACTTCTATATAAAAAATCTGGACTACTTTTTCATCAAAATATCTTGGTACAAAATCAGAACAGAAACTTTTGAATCAGGTTCCTGTATTGTCAAAATGAAAATAAAGGACTGAAAATTGTTGCTTTAATACACTTTACAAATATCTTCATTTCAAACCTTTGAACTTGACAACTTCAAGTTTTGCAGTTTATGTTATGATTAAATGGTTGAAAGGGCACTGCAGAGACTATATTGATGAAATTAAGATTTCTATCTTTGCAGATGATCAGTCACGATTTGGTGATAAAAAGTTAGTGAGATTGAAAGTTCCAGATGGGACTGAAGGGAAAGCAAAAACAGATTTACAAGAAGAAGTTGAACAAGTCTTGGAAAAAATATTTGAAAAAACAGTTGGGATCTGCATCAAGGCTGTGGAAGGATGGAAATTTCATACTTATCTGAAGTGTTTCCTTTTTCAAATTAAAGAGTACTTCATGAGAAATGAGGCAGAGCTGTGTCCAATTGAATGTGTGATCCTGCTTTTTGATGATGAATCGGACTACACTAATGCAATTAAAATTATTCAAAAAAGTTTTAAATCACAACAAGACAAGTCAAAAGTTGTTGCAAGTCAGGAGTTATTGCGACAGGAACAAGGTATGTATATTAGTCAACAGTTATGCACTATGGATGACCATTCAAGTCATTTGACCATAGCCTTGTCTTTAAGCAAAGACAGGATATGGTATCACTTTCACGTCAGAGTTATTTGTTGCTTACTTGCAGTTGTTAAATCAAACGATAAGTTGCCTGTTTGGAATACCATTACATTCATAGTTTTGAAAAAGTTATTGTCTCTTTGACTCTCTTATAAGCTGGCATGTATATTGCAAGTCTGATCACTTTGAAGGGGTGACTTGTTGTCAGTGTTGGAAAAATAAACAAACCAAACCTAATGGATAGAGAGATAGATAGGAAAAATGAAGGAAACCAGTGTAAAATAAAATTGTATTATTGTGTAGAATATGTCATAAATAAATTGACTTACACTGTGTCCATCAGTTATGTTATACAGTTCATAGAAATCCATAATGCTTGACATTTTAAACCCTTGATGAAGCCTATGATGAGACACATGCTGATATAAAAATAGTAGCCCAGAATTATCTGATTCAAAATATCATATAATGTTAGTTCCAAACTATTACAAATCATCTTTGCTAACCAATATTCTGAAATGTTAACACTATCTACCACAAGCCACCACATCCAGTCAAATTAAGTAAATTAAGTTGTTCAGATTTGAACTCTCTTTGATTGAGGCAAGGGGTGGACACATCTTGAATGGACTTAAACGTAAGCAATTTTCCACTGCTGGTCCATATCTATACAAATACATTACACTCAAATACACCTGTATTGGCTTCTCTCTGGCACATAGTCACACTTTTGATGTTAAATAAAGTATCCTTTTAAAGTTGATTGTTCCAGCATTTTCGGCCGAAATACAATGCACCGCAGTTACACATTATTGGTTAGCTGGCATTATATACTAAGGGAGGCAACTCATGAAATCAAATAGATGTTGCTTGGACAAAGCATTAAAATACCTACTCGATCTGCCATGGTGTAGATAGGGTTAACATATCGGAACCTTGGCTAGCAATAATGCTTACAAAGAGACAATGAAAGTCAAGTCCTCACTTCTGTGAGTCACAATATCTTATAAATGTCACAATTTAATGTCACAAAACCCAAGAATTTATCCTCATCTGAATGAAAATAATTCTTAAATCCTCCATCATCACCAAGTGATCATAAATATCATCCAACTCTGATTCCTTGTCTTTACTGTCATGTGGGTGCTTATGTGTTGACTGAGCTTTGGCTCTGTAAGTGACATTTTGACCATATAACCTTTGAAATTTGTTAAGGATGCAACTGAATAGGTGTTGATTGTGAGGCAAGATCACATGGAGTTCAAATAACCATCCTCTGTAACTTGGCATTGAAAGTATTAAATGCATGAATTGATCAAAGGGTTCTCACTTTGGAAAACAAATAGGCTGCTAAGAGATTAAGGTCAAATGTGCAAAAACAGTTGTAGCATTCATTTTGCCACTGAACAAGTATCACATTTCCATCTCAGTTGAAAGGATTGTCAACTTGAAAAAATTTTCAGGGCTGTTCCATTAGAACGTACATGGGGCCACAGGGGCTTGTATCGTTGCTTAAAATTGACCTGTCATACATGTATTGTATAATAACTACAAGGGAGGACACTTCTTTCCTTTCTCACGTGACCCATTTAAGAATAAACGCTGTTATTTCAAGCCACATTCCGCATACCATAATAATTTTTTGTACCATTGTTTAGCTCAGGCATTTTACTGTGTATCCCTATCAAAAGTTTGACTTAATATCATACCTTTAAGGAATGCCAAATCATTTTCCCACGGTACCGCTTGACATGTACCTGATCGTGCCCGCTTAATATGCAAAAACAACGCCCTGAATGGAATACTACCTTCTGACTGACCAACTGAAAATAAGTTATAAATAAATACAGAACGTTATTTTCTTTTAACCAATGAGAGAACAGTATTTGTATGTGGATGGTAAGTAAAGTCCTCTTCTTTTCGCTTACAGAATTAAATCCTTCAGAACACTCACATTTTCTGTAGTAATCCTTGTCAGAACAGAACACCTGTTTAATATTGTCTGTTGGCCTTTTTTTAAATTTCTGACTTGTGTTGAAGGCATTATCACTGCGCTACCAGAAATGTAAAAAATAACCCCAAAACAAACAAAAAAAACAGCTCTATTGCTTGGTCTATCCAATTATCATGCTACTGGGACTAACTACAATCGACCAACCTTTGAAGGCAGGAACAGTAACTGCTACAATCGACCACACAGTGTCAGCTTCCTGTGTTTTTAAAATGCACTCAGAAAAATAGTTTTGCTGAAACTTCAAAGAAAACTGATTGACATAAAAGCATCAAGCGTTCTGTATAAATACAGTGGGACCCCACTATAACACGGTAGATGGGAGCCATAGAATCTGACCATGTTATGAACCGAACCGTGTTATATGCAACCAAGTCAGTTAGCTGAAAAAAAATGTCCCCCCACCAAAAAAAAGGGGGGGGGGTAATAAATGCGGCGGTAAAAGAAATACGTCCTTCGTCGGCACAGTTGCTATCTTGAATTCATATTAAATGAGAAATACACCTGTAGTGAAAAGAGAGAAGGCATCACATAATAGTTTACTTTATTTAGAGAACCATGAATTGGTACATATATGTGAATACTGTTTTAAATGTTTATATATAAATGTCTAATGTATAGCATGATCAGAGTATCAACGCAGTGTACTCACCTGCGAACCTCATCATATATATTGAATCCACAATACAAGTGATTCCATCGAAAATATTCATTAATTTTGTAACAGGTCATATTGGTCTGAATTCAGAGGAAAGACATAGCACAATCACGTAACGAATGACGAAGCACATTTACTTTGAAGTACGTTTGAAGTTAGTTTGCATTTTAAGCTGCCGTTGGCATAAACTTTTTCCCTACAAAAAGTAAACTTGCACAGCACAGTTAAAGTGTTCCAGTCACATTGGAAAATGCAAAAATCCATCAGATTCCATCACTTTTATTTAAGTTTGGTACTGACTTCCTTTGAAGAAACTTCTTTGCTGTTATTGAAAGAGTGTAGTCAGCTTTCTTTGATGAAGGGTGCATGCGTTTTTGAAGTCACCGCTAAAGAACAGCTTTGGAGAACCAAACGAATACCCATTTCTTATTGTGGCGGCAACATCAAATAATCATATTGCATGATTGAGACGGGGATTTTTTTCCATTTGATGAGTACGTTTTCATAACAGTCATTGCTTCAAAGGTAATCTATTTCCTTTGAAATTTCAGCAAACTGTTTTATCTGGATACATTTTTAAAAGGAATTGGCCGTCGTTTAGACTATTCTAGTTACTGTCCCTCCATGCCTACTGAATAAGCAAATAAGAATATTTTTTATATTTTTTATTTTACAATTGTGGTAGCAGCGTGATGCTGCCTTCTACGCATGCGTCTGAAAATTAACAAAGAGTCAATGGACGATAAAGACGCAGGTGTTCTGATGACATGGATTATTACAGAAAATGTGAGTGTTCTGAAGGATTTAATTTTGAGTGAAAAGAAGAGGAATTTTACTTACCATCCACACACAAATGCCAGTCTTTGTAAATATATTAATTACTAGCAAGCGGCCGAAAATCCGATGAAAGACAGATTATGAGAGAATGCCTCGTCCAGTTGATCTCCGTTACCAGAAATGTTAACAACAAAAAATCGGATATTTCACAACATACAGAACTCATGCTAGATGTCAGGACAAGCGGATTATGATATAACAATGTACTGTTTAAATGGTTTGTCAGTATAGACAAAGAATTTGTTTATGTAACAATAGATAAATTTCAGTGCATTTTATATCTAGTTTGCGGCTTCCTTTCATGGGGCCTCTGAATTTCTGCACTCTAAACCAATGGTTGTATATAAAAGTTTAAACAGCCAACAATGTCGCCAACAAATAAAAAAGCCACATGGTATGTTTTGCAGCCAATAAGGAAAAACAGTCCAAGTTTGCGACATTGGCGAAGACCTACGCGATGCCAGAATAAACTTTTTATGCATTTTTTTTTTGTTCTTCTTACTTTTAAGGAGAAAGAAAAAGTACTTTTTGTGTACGAGAAAAATACTTTTTCGTGTACGAGAAAAATACATATAAAATTAAAGGAGCCAAGCCACGATTGTCTTGCATTTTTTATTCATACGCAATCTCTATCCCAAAATGATAAGCAAATTTTTACAATTTTTTTCATACTTTTGAAGAATTTTTTTGTGCACAAGAAAAATACATATATATGAAATTTCGGGAGACACGCCACGACCGCATTATATCCGAATTCGCGTTTTAACAGAGTGCGTTATAGTGGGGTCACACTGTACTAAGCAAATAAAAAAAATTAAGTGTCAGTGTTATGAAGTTTTCACATGTTGCTGCTGCAATATGAAACTGACATTTATCTGGGCTGTCTTTTAGCTGTAATTTCAATAACACATGCACCCTTCATGAAATAAAGCTGACTAGAATATGCAAAAGAAACAAAGAACCTTTCGTCAAAGGAAGTCAGCACCAAACTTAAATAAAAGCAATCTAATCTGATGGATTGTTGCATTTTCCAAATTGACTGGAACACATTTATTGTGCCATGAAAATTTCCTTTCTGTACAAAAAAGTTTATGTTTACAGTCGCTACCAACACTGGCATCAAATGCAAATTAAAATTCCAATTTTTTATAACTGTAAATTTCTGGCTGTCAAGTTAATTGAAGATGGGGTATCTTGCAAAGATGTTTGTTAAACTTTTTTTTCACATATTTTCATTTCCCTGTGAATAGCCTCATCCCCTGGGTAGCTTTGGCAAGATGATAGTTGTCTTCATTTGACCAAAATCTAGGCCATTTTAGCATGTAAACTACTATAGCCATGTGCTACTGGCAACAATATAAAAGAGAATAATTTAATGCCAATCAGATACAGATCAAATGAGGACTCCCAAACTTTTATATATGTGTTATTACTGCTCTGGTGGCCTAGTGGTTAGAGCATCCGCCTCGGATGCGGGAGGTCGTGGGTTTGATCCCCGGCCGAGTCATATCAAAGACTTACAACATTAAGAGGTTAGTGTTAGGACTGGTAGGCCTGGTGTCAGGATAATGTGACAGGGTGGGACATCATGCTACATGTCTGCAGCATGATGCCCCAGTGCATGACATCACTATAAACTGTCACATTGCATGCATCATTTATGATTTGCATTACACATCACACAGATATCATTACATGCATATAATACAAACACAATGTATACATTGATCTCAAAGTATATGAAAATTTAAAGTTGTCATGAAGCTGGAATGCAATTTTAACTATTCTACTTTATCATGGTAAACATTAATGCTGATGTTCTAAGCATCATGAGCAAGAAAGACATACACTATTCCTTGAAATTCTTGTTCAAGATCTCTTTCTTTGTTTTGTTCTTTTTCAGGTCCAGTCTTCAAAAGAATTCGAGTAAAGGTTCAAAAAGGCCAACTACATGCAGTACAGGTATCTTAATTGATGTACAAAATATTTATGTGTAGTTTCATGGCATATCAGTACAGTCCTAGCCACGTAAGTTTAGTATCCCAAAACAAACAAAGATAAAGCCAAATTTTGGTAAAATCCTATTTTAAAAAAATCAAGTTTTTAGCTCTACTATTATGAGAGGCCATAGATCCAAAGAGATTATGAGAAAGCCTATTGTCTGTCATCCATCATCCATCCAGTTTAGTACAAGAGTGTTATTCAGCCAATGTAGGTATGTGAGAAAGCATGCCAGTAGCTTCTCGTGGGTCGGTGGTTCTTTCCAGGGTTTTTCCAGGTTCTTCCTCCACCATTAATACTGGCCACCATATATAGCCTATCGTGTGCTGAAAAATGGCGTTAAACCCCACAGTAACAACAACAACAAGAGTGTTATTGCTGCTCGTTCTAAGCTGTGTAGAGGATTGCTATACACACACACATTCATCCCATGGCCTAGGAATAGTCTTCCTTTGCTATTTTCTTGTGACCTAGTTCTAAACAATACATCCAAACAAATTACAAAGGTTCTTTTATTTTTATAATGTATTTATTTGTAAATAAAGAAAGACTGCAATGTTTATCACTTCTTGATAAAACATTTAGAATTAAAATACAAAGGGACTATCTCACAGCATATGACATGTGACCTTGATCTTGGAAATTGTGTCAAACTGAATTTTCTGATACAGTCAAACCTGCAGAGCTGCCAACCTGCCAGACTCGCAGTTGTGAAAAGAGGGATAAAAGTTAGTGAATTTTTAACACAATTAGTGAAATATATACCATGACTCCAGCTTCATCCACTTTGATGGTCAGTACTGCATTATATGAAAATCCCCAAATAAAAATAAAACATATTAGTTACACTGATTATATGTACAAATTTATTTGCAGCAAAATTTTCTGATATGCGCAAACATTACGCTATTTGTCATATGATTCTTTGGCAGACTTGAACTTCCTCAGTTGCTTTATGGTAAATTTGTTTTCAGTTCAGGTTTCTTGCCTGGTTGTTGATCTTGGTGACTAAAATTGTTGCAGATTTTCAACACCTGAGGAGGCACTGAAGTTTCTTATTTTTCCTTATAGTAGGAAATATTCTTTCACTGTCAATGTTGTTGATCTCCAGTTGAGAAAGACAGGTTATATTCTACAAGAAAACTAAAAAAAATGCTTCAGCATTGGTGGTTTGCTGGACTTGAGTTGGTGGCTTAATGTACTCCAGAGCTGAAATCTGCTGGGGTTGCTCTTAATTTTCCAAATATCTACATTGTTTTTGCTAGCAGTGTGCTTTTTCACATCGTTCTGTCACATGTAAACAGGGGATCATATCGTTGCTTACAATTTATTTGTCATACATGAACTATATAATAATGTTGTTATATAGTGCATGTAGTGCAGGTAAATTGTAAGCAACAGTATGTACTCCTGTACACATTACCAATTTTAAACTTCGCTGCACACTACTGTGCGAATAACATAATGTACATCATTGTTTTGTGGCTAAATGCAAGGCCAATTTTTTTGTGTACTCCAGTCTGTGCATCACTATTTGTGGAATCTTTTTCGTTGGAGGTGAAAACATTTTACATGTAGTGTAGCTTAATTATGAAATGGTATTAATCCAGAAGATGAAATGTCAAACGGTTAATGATTAGTGGTATCGGCGCATTACGATATATGTTAATTTTTCAATAGCTCAAACATTCCTACACTCAAAAAAGCTGTCTTCATTTAGTGTTTGTTCGAAAAGAATTACTGTTGCAAAGAGTATGTACATGTGCCAGTTTTAAAAAAAATCAATTGGACCTCAGTCTTCTTCACGAGTGTAAAATTTCTGTTCTAAATATAGACTATATACTTACAATGCTTGCTACAGGGCAATTGCTACAGGACAAACTGTAACAATTGGATATAGTTTTACGTACATTGTGACTATAGCAATACAGGACCATTATTGGAATCAGTGACAACTACTGCTATCTTTATTACTAGCACTTAATGGAATAAAGTTATTTTATTCCAGATTTAAGCTGATTAAGAAATTGGGGATTCATGATTTTTTTGCATGTGGCGTAAATCATTGAATCATTATTCACAAGAAAATCATGAGGGTTGGTAGGTCTGAACCCGGTTATCTTAGTTGCATCAGGGGTATCCAAAAATCATAACCGGGTCCCAAGATATAAGGGTTTAGTTGACGAATCTACTGCGAAACAATGATTATGTATCTGAAGTACCAAAAATGAAAAGGTTTGTTTGTTTTTGTTTTTTTTTTAAATAAAAAATGGCATTTCTAATACACAATCCAGATATTAATTCATTCATGTCAGGTTGTAGAAGGAAGAAAATTGGAGGGCTTTTAAATGAGATTAAGTAACAAGTCACAAATTTTGAGAACACTTAAATTACTGTAACTGCTACAATATCAGTGGTTTAAAATCATCCAGAGGGTTTTCTCCTTATTTGTCATATTTTCTTGTTTTCAGACTGCTGAAAATTATTATTTGGTTTGCAGCAGCACATCACTTTTTTAAAATTCCATTTGCAATGATATGTTAAAATTAATATGATTCCAATTTCTTCCCACACCAAGCAAATGTTATGTTCATGTATCTGCTGCTCACTTGTTATTAAGAAAAGAAAGCCTTACCTGTCTCTGTAGAATCTGCACATATTAGTAATAAATGATAAAGAAAATGCCCTTTTCCTTTGCCTGTTTTTAGTGTTTGCACTGTTTTTTTTTTTGTTTGGTTCATAAAAACCAGTAACATAATTTTAAAGATGCCCTTGACCTTTATTCTTGTCTGTTAGGTGTACTGGAACATTGCAAACACATCAAATGTAAGATTTTATTGCCTTCTTTTTTTTGCTATTTTTCCCCACTTATCTTGACCGCTGTTAGGTCGATAACCCTTTTATGTCGGGCACAAGTTTTGGTCTGAAGTAACATGTAGACAAGCATATTTCAATGAAGTGTATATCTCAGAGAAATTTTACACAAATTGATCAGCAGAAGCGATCGATTTTTACACACAGTTTTGATCAGTTACATTTTGCTAATAGTCACAAGTCAACACTAACAAAAAAATTATTATAACAGACCAAAATGCTCAACATACAGGGGTTCTTGAGATAACCAAGGTCAAGATAAGTGGGTTTGACTATTGAATTCAAAATGATTTGTTCTTTATAACTTTTGAACTACCAGCCTTACAGTCATGGTGGACACATCATTAGCATTCATTCTTTTAGGCAAAGTATTAGTTGGTAAAAAAAATTTGAATGGCACATAAAAATGTGACACATTTTTATATCACACTCCCATTCACGTAAAAAAATTGTTGCCAACCATGCCTAATATATATATATGTCTTTATAGATTTTGTTTTCTTTCTTCATTGTTTCTCAGATATTTTGAGATTTCTTACCACAGTTTAGAATTTTAGAGGCCTATGCTGAAAACAATGCCTGTATATATGACCGGTACTTGAGCAGTTGCAGGTTTTAGTATTGTCTACAATGGCAGTATTAAACAAACACTTTGAGATGATGACACTTACATTGACACTTATCTCTTTTGATAAAGGGAGACATAGTCCTCAATGCCATTATGTTTGAGATTTGCTTATCCACATTTGAGTAATTATTTTTTAACAGATGTTTTTGTTATATCAGTGTCAGAGAGCTAATGAATAGTGAAACCTTCTCCCAGTTTTCTTCGATTTGATCATATATATATCAAGAATATTTATGATCACAGGCAAGCTGTTCTCCAACTTTCTGAAAGCGGTATTTATCTATTATGCCTTATACAGCAAAACAGCATTTGTGTCCAGAAACATTAGCATAAAATAAAATTCAAATTCATTTCAAATGAAGTCCAATTAGTATAAGGCAAGAAAATATCATTTTGGCCAAAAGAACTTTATGTCTATTAACAAATAGTGTCTGAAAATGAGTACAATTAGACCATGCAACTTTCAGTAAATGGGGTTGGAAAAATCATACTTATGCCAACTAATCCAAAATGCATCCTTGCGGTTAGCTTGCTGCAAGCTTGCCACAAGGTTGCAGCAAGCTTATATCATCAAAATAAGCTTGCAAATAAATATTTGTCAGCTTGTGCAAGCTTGTACATGTATGGCACCATTTCTTACCAGCATCTGCAAGGTTGCACTTATTGCAAGCTGCACAATTTGTAAGCCTATGAAAAGCACAAGCTTCCACATATTTCCAGACTCAATTTCTTAGAGAATTTTTGTTCATTGCATGTTATATGCATATTAACTGCAAATCACTTTTCTTCTGAAATCCTGGTACAAGGACTGTGAATTAGAAAGAGCCTCTCCTAGTTGCAGGATGATGGGACATGCTCCCAAGGACTGCAAGATTCCATACGCCCCACGCATTTACACTTCAGTGGCAGCGTGTGGACCAAATGAGGGGGATTTTGCTTCGGCAAACATGGAACCAAGAATCCTAATCATGTCACAAATGACCAAATCCCCATTCAAATGATGAATAACAAAGTAATGACTCCTTCAGTTGTAGACATCACAGGTTGCACACAGGTGCAAATAAATGACATCACTGGGGTTTTGGGGAGCAAGGACATAGAATGGGAAGATTTTGTGACCGCCTCCAAAAAAAACCCCTGTAAGCCTGAAACAATGGAATATGAGGGGGAAACCCTGGAGACAAACCCATACTTTCTTCTCCATATAGAGGAGGAAAACCCTCTAGAAACAGAGAGAACTCGTGAGGAAGAAGGTCTGGTGGACTTAATATTGGATTAAATCCCTTATGTCGACACCAGCCCCCAAAAAGAAGAAACACAAGACATCTTCACCAAGCTCCTCGGGGAGTTAACCTTGGACGAATTAGGACCAAATAAGACTCAACAAACAATAATACCACCAGTTAGGGCAACAATTGAAACCAGAAACCTATAAAAATACCTATAAAAAACAAACAGACAAAACGGAAAATGAGACAGAAGAGACGGACAATGAAAATGACATTGATACTGACATAGACATGGAATCTGACCTGGAAACGGAAAATGAAAATGAAAAGGACGAACAAAATAAAGAGAATGAATAAGATATAGAGGGGATAACAGAAGAGGAAATACAAAAGTCAAAAGAGGCTCTGGAAACAGTCCAGAGCCCCAATAACTTACAATAATATTATAATATAACTTTAGATAATAAATTATAAGATACAAATTAGAGATATTTAAGTGATGCAGCACCTGGTAAAGTGCAGACCAAAAATGGAAGGAATAAAATTCCAGCAGCAGAGAGGGTGAACCGACCTCATTTTATAAGCGTTATTTTGGTAAACTAAGGCTTATACAAAAACGAAAAAAAATATGCTGATAACATGAAACCAAGGCTTCTAACCTTCCGGAGCTTCTCTATGGGATAGCTTTTTTGTTACCTTTTGTTTTTGTTGTCGTTTTCGAAAAACATAAGTTTTACTATGTTGACGCCTTATCAAGGTTGCACCCTCTCTGCTGCTATCAATTAAAAAAAGTTGTATCAAATAATGACAAACCTCGGAGAGTCTTATACAGCTAGAATAGCTCGAGAGCGATTAGAAGCAATTAAAAAATTTCTCCCCATGAGAGATTCTTTCAGGAAAAAACTACAAGAATCTCAAGTTGAATACGCAGAAGGCACAGAACAGTTATTTAAACCTGTCAGAGAAGTTACTGAAAAAGTCATAACAGCTGTTAAGGAGGATCTTCTTCCAGTATCAAAACAAACTGCTGATCAAACTGCAAAAATAGCGGGGCCCCAAGTGGCCGAGTGGTCTAAAGCGCTCTCCGTTACTGATCATTGCCATCTCACCTCTGTCTGCATGGGTTCGAGTCTCTAATTCAGCCAATGTGGGTATGTGAGAAAGCTTGCCAGTAGCTTTTCGTGGGTCGCTGGTTCTTTCCTGGGTTCTTCCTGCACCATTAATACTGGCCGCCATGTATAGCCTATCGTGTGCTGAAAAATGGCGCTAAACCCTACAACAACAACAACAACAACAACAAAGCAAAAATAGCACAAGAAACTAAAAAAACAAAAAGGATTTTACGAAATCTTCCAATTGACATAGCTGCTGCACAACCTCCACCTGTCGATGAAGAAATACTTGAAGGTATTGGCAAAGTTCGTACTGAAATTGCTGACATAAAAAAAGATCTTGCATCTAAACCCAAAGTAAAAAAAGAAAATATTGAATTGATTGAAAAATTTAACAAGGGTACTGTTGAATTTAAAAATTGTAAAGAAAGTGAATTGCCTGACAAAAACGCTACTTGGTTTATATGATAAAACTAAAATATTAAAACCGGGTTATAAATCCGTAGCTGATGAAAAATTTACTAAATGGATATATCACATTGATTACGACAAACCAGTAAAAAAAAAATGATATTAGATACGACCTCCTTGTTAAAGAAGGAAAAAGACTTGATAGGGAGTTTTATAAAAGGATACAGCAACCTTCTGCACTTTCTTCTCCACCACCGCAGTATCAACCTCCACCACCGCAACAATAAATACCCCCTGCTGAAATGTTTACTGATCATGCTCTTGAACGGTTTTCGAGAAACGATACAAGAGAAACAATTGGTATTGCTGCATTTGGGAATGGTAACAGAAAACGATACTTAAAACCCGAATTTAACAAACTGGAGATAAAGTCAGAGGATTGGATTCCTTTAGTATTTTCTGCTGCTAAATAATTATCAAAGGTTGATACAAATCATCTATACTATAGCGTGATTTACAAGATGTAAAAGATTTTCGACAAAAACGGATAGAAGAAATTCTACGACATAAACTTTCTAAACAATAGCAGATTTCATCACAACCACAATTACAACTTCCTCCACCACTGCAACAGATAGAGCAACAGTGACAACAACAAATGGAAGATAAAGATTTTCTTACTCTGAACTGTTAGGAGAACCTCCAAAACACGGGAAGTGGTTTTGTTACTTGACCCAACAATATTCTTGATGATGGGCAACAACTAGAAGTTCACATAGGAAAACGAGCCGGTAATAATTCTCAGGAAATAATTAATGAAGCAGCTGATATTTGTCAACGATTATTTACAGGTGGTATCATGGATATTAGCGTTTAACGGGAACTTGTTGATGAACTCGTTGACGACCATGACTAAGTGACTAATTGTCACAATGATTAGATAAATGGCAAGTAAAATAAGATGATCATACATAATAGTCAGCGTGGACCTGTAATGGTCAGAGTAATAAACTCATGACTACCAACCTACAGAGTTATTTACGGAGATAGACTGGATGGTTTTGTTCAGGGGTTATTCAGAAGGTTAGCTCCAAAAAGTAGCACCTGTTGCAAAACAATTATCGATGAAAGCTATTGACATTGTTTGTGAAAAAGCTCCTGGTGCAGTCGTCAACGTTGCTGGAAAGCATTCTTGACAATCAAAAAAAGACTAGTATGATTGATACGCAGACCGCAGGTGGTCTGACCACAACCACCAGTGAAATTACCAATCACTGAAGTCATGCCTGCAAATGTCAGTAAAATAATAAATCAAGCAGCAAATCAGAAACTTCAGTGCAAATAGATCAAGGGCCCAGTGAAGCAGAAAAGAATATTGTTTCAAGTTTGATATCAGGAAGCCGAGTTTCCCGAAGGCATTAATCCTCATGTTAGACGAAAATAATTATAATAAAAATGTTTAAACTTATATCTGACACAGCATTTGATATGGAAGCACCAGTCTTTAAAGATGAGTCTGTGCGCGATTATCAATTTTATTCTTATGACGCATGACTACCAAATCAGCATGGAAGAATTGAATTACAAGTCCATGATACAAGCAGATATTTTTTTACCCGCTGAGGCTTTTATCGAGGTAGAAGGTGAAATTATAAAAATCGATATGTAGATGAAGTACGAGTTGGCTTTGTCAACAACGGCATCATGGCATTGTTTGATAGCGCCACCTATATGATCGATGGAAAAAACATAGAGACAATTCAGAAAGACGTTGACGTTGCTACAACAAATTTTGCCAATAACACCGACGCAGATGTGTCGCTGGTGGTTCATAGTAGTAATCCAGAATTTAACGTAGGATTTGCAACATGCTGAGCAATGTTGGAGGGAGGTTGTATAAAGTTTTCATGTGCAATTCCAGTGTCACGTATCTTTGGATTTTGCAGAAATGTTAGAAAAGTTATCTTCGGAGCTAAACACACAGCTGCTCATGTGAGAAAGGCTACCAACGACGATGCTATCTGGAGACGTCTTGGTGATCCTGGTAAGGTAATACTGACAAAACTTTCTTTGTGGATGCTGGTAATGACTCCAATGATCGCAGAAAAACAGCGACTATTATCTTTTATGGACACAGGTGGTAAATCAATACTATCATGGTTGACAACAACCATGGATAGTATACAAACTGATATTAATGGACAGTTTACATGGCACATAGCATCACATCAAAGTGTTTTTGCACCACGACATTTATTTGTTGCTGTTCAGGAGACTGCGTGATTAAACTCACAAATTTGTACCAATATGATATTTGACAGACTTGGTGTTACTGAGGTTTCTTTATGTATAAATGGACAACAAGAACTGACAGAAAACATCCTGCTGAATTATGAACAAAATCGTATAGCACGTGTATACCAATCGGTTAATGATGTTTATGGGGTGCGATCAAAACGTAGATACCTGTTTACAAATCTCAAAATTTAATTTTAAAAATCGATATCCAGTCTATTACTTTTCGCTGGAGCATCTTGATTTATCTAGACAATCTGTCATTGATATACATTTCAGAGCCAGCATGAATACAGGTATTGGTGGTGTTAATTACGGAGCAATCATGGTTATACTCAGCGACAAGGCAATGTTACTTGAAGGTGCTAGTGGAAAAATGCGAATCATTGATGCACCAGTAGAAAATATGTAACTAGTGGTGATTTAAAAGCATGAGTATAATCATAAAATGTCATCATATCATTATGTTAGTGTCAGTCTGACTCCTGGTCAGATTAGGAAACTTCAAACTGCATCAGTTAAAAATCAGGAACTACAGAAATGCTCAAAAACAGATTACAGGCGATCAAAATAAACTGTCGTTGACAGCCAACAATTTAAACATCTTAATAAAGCCAAACTATCCCGAACTGGAATACGACTTGAACTTTCCGCCAGTGCCATCAAAGATACTGCTAAGACAGGTGGCATTTTTCCACTTCTCGTGGCAATGCCAGCATTGATTGCTGCTGCAGCTCCAGCCGTTGCAAAGGCGGCCGCGTTAGGTGCTGTTGGAACCGCTGCTGGAATGGCATTAAAAAAAGCAATGGGACAGGGCGTAAGACTTTCAGGAAATTATCGAGGAAAAGGTCTGAGACTTCCAGGAACACTTCGTAGAAAACCAGTGGTTTTACGCCCATGTCAAATTTTGATTTACTTGATGCTGCTAAGCAACTAAAAATAAAAAATTAGAGGTGTTTTTATGCGAGATCAATTACCACAACAACCAAACAATATTGAAACCGGTATTATTAATCTCGATAACAGTACGTTCATGTAAATATGTTCATGAATCTTACAATGAAGTAATTGATTTAGAAAACCATGATTTGAAAAATGGGAGTTTAAATAATGACAGAACTACTTCAGCAGATAGTCGCAAATACAATTCTGTTGAAAACCACAATGATAACAGCAAACTCCACTATCCCTGAGTTCAGCATTAATTTTCCAACTGCGATTCCAGTAGTGGAGATAGCTGTGGTGCAGTTGCGAGTATACTACAGTTGGCACAATATCTGGTCAAGATCATTCGGTGGACTATAATCAAATAATTCGGTGGTATTTGCAAATAAAAATAAGGATGATGGAACACCTGACTGGGTATTTGTTGGAATACCCAAAGGCAGTTATCAAATTGAACAGATCAGTGATAAATTTCAACATTGAATTAAAAATATCATTGGAAAAGAATCCAAGATAACCATAACGGTACATGAGCCGATGCTATCAGCCGTAGTTGAAATAAATTCACCGGATTACGTCGTTGATATATATCAGTCATCGATCAGATCTGTGCTAGGATGGCCTGAAGTTGCTCCTGAATATCAAGGACCACCAGAACCATAAAAGTCTGATTTTATCACCAAAGAAATGAAAAATATAAAGGAACCAGACTAAAAAGAAGATTTTTGGAAAATGAAGATAGTTGATTTCTGCTATCCTGGTAATCTCCCAATTCTTGAAGAAGCAGTTAAAATATTTATACAAAACCGACGGCTTTGATGTAATTATAAGTGAAGAATATATCAATGAAATGTCAGAAAAAATTAAACCTGAACTTACACGCGTATTTGGTAATTAAATAATTTATTTGTTAGTATTACACAATATTATTCTGATGAATTAAAACAACAAATCATCAAAATAATACAACATTTAAATCACATCATGGATGATATTAAATCTATTAATTGACAAATTCCTGATGTAATATTAAAAATTAAAAAAGAGGATTCCATTTTCTTTGATCTTTGAAAAATATTTCTTGATCATTATAAAATAACTGAACAACAATTACCAATGATTGTAATACCAACATTTGCAACCGACGAACTAAAACAAATCACACAGCGATCTTATCAACAAAAATTTTCCAAAAATACTCGAGTCATGGAGAAAAATATCCCCACCACGAACTGTTCTCAGGTATAATAATGATCCATATGGACAAGGCCATCATATTTCAACGGGAATAGTAAATATAACCTCAACAATCACAGTCAGTCCTACTTGTTATGCAATTGATGCAAGTTATCAGACAAACACCGACATATCAAATCAGGCACAGCAAGGATATATTCTGTATACTTTTACACCGCAAGTCCCACCTGCATCTCTCATTGTGCAAGAACCGATCAATCTGGTCTATCTACAATGTTATAATCCGCTGTTATCAAGAATAAATTTCAAACTAACTGACCAGAGCAATAAAATGATTGACCTTTGTGGAGAGACTCTGAGTCTGAATTATATGTGAAATCTTAATGATTTTTAATCTTGATGCTACAATAAATGATGAGCGGGCAAAAAATATTATTGATTATCTCAAGGATCAAAGATATTTTTTCAGAATAAAGTCTATTGTGCTAGCAGAAACATATTCCGCTGAGTGGATTATCCATGACAAACATGATCATGTTTTTCATAATGGAAAAACCACTGTGCTAAGTAAAAATTCCAAGCCAGGAATGTTGACTGGTATTGATAAACCATAATACTCTCGAGCATATCCTATGACCATGGTTATTTATGGAATTTATTTGCTAAATGATAACCCTAACATTAATGATCTTGCACCAATGAGATTTTCAAAGCTGAATTGTGTAGCTGAACGAGTAATTGAACATTTTACAAACGTGATGCATGGAAATGGGTTAACGGATATACGATGCAAAAAAATAAACAAATGGGCTGAATTAGTTAAGGATACCGGAGCTACAATAAATGATGTCGCTAAGTTAGAAAAAACACTAAAATTCCCAATAATTGTAGCAATGATAACAGGAGAGATTTTATATGATTCAGAACATTATTTAAAAAAGGGAGCTCCCATAAATATCGTTGATCATAATGCTTACGCGTGGACTAGTGCAGTAACAATATTTCCACAAGATCTGACCGTAAGATTTTACCCTCCAGAGAACTCTGGGGAGGAAATATGTTTGATTTTATTCATGAAATAAGTAAAAACGATCCTGTATCAGTATGACTATTTAAGAGTTCCGATGATGAAAAATATGATCAATTTGTATGACCTAATGGCAGTATATATATAAAGAATCTCTCCACAAAGAAATGAAAAATCTTGCACAGAAATTTTCAACAGAGAATACTGAACAATTACTAAATAATTGTTTCACCGTTCCGTCAGTTGCTGCTCACTTTGCAAGAGAGAAAAATTCATGGAAGCCAACACTATTTGAATTTCTCGAAGACGTGCAGCTTAGCTGCTGTGAATATGGACACGGTGGATTGTGGAATACTAATTACAGTGATGTTATCTCGGTTGATATGGTTGAGTGTTATTTGGGTAGTTTTCTTGACTACGGAGAATGTTCTGGATATTTTAAAAGATTTGGACACCCCACACACGAGATGACTAAAGTATCGATAAATGGACCACTACCCAATTTTGATCTAACTGGATTCGCTTGTATTTTATCATTCGAGTTTGCTGAAGGTCTTCATCTGATCTGTTATGTTTGGTTTGGTAGGCATTTTTCAGAAAAACTTTGGGCACCAATAGTTGTATTACAATATATGCTTGATTGTAAAATATTAATATTGTTGATTGTAAGTGAAGCAATTATATCATACCGTCCTCAGACCGCAGTTTGGTTAACACCACCTGAGGATGATAAAACCGCAAAAGATCTCGGTAGAAGAATAATCTGTAAATTTACTCAAGGTTGGGCATATGATCATAAATGACATTATGCACAATTAATTCTAGATTATGCTGAATGTGATTTTATAATTGCTGATGCAACAAAGAGAGATATATTTGTAAGTCGAGAAAACGCTTACTTTAACGGAACACGATTAGGTACAATTGTTGGTTATAATGATGGCGAGTCACCTCAGTTTTCTCATTTATGATCTTAAATGCTTGCTTATGTTTCTATAAATTTATTATTGATTATAACTAGATTCCCTACCACTTGAGTCAGAGTTGCTACGGATTCATTTTATATCCAAAAAAAATATTCAGAGTTACTGATTCAATTTACAAGTACTAATGCATCGTGGGGTAAATGGAGAATAAAACAAGAAATGTTTTATAATTATTCTCAATCCGCAGATGTTGTGATTAAAGATATTTATTACAAAAATAATCAGATATCAGGATTATTGTCTGCGGCATTTGTGTATGATCCAGTATCCAGACACAAGAAGGTCTATCTAAACGGAGGGGGGGTCTCTGGTAAAACAATGCGAGTTATTGAATTATTTCAACAGAATTCAGATGATATGGTTGTTTTAACACCTACACATAGACTTGCAAGAGAAATGAGAGAACGAGAAGTGCAATCATGTACTTATCATAGCTTTTTTTGATGGAAGGGAGACGCATGGACTCCTGATCGAATGGGAGAGAAATATATTCCAAGGATCATCATTTGGGATGAGATATGTAGTGTCACTGGATACATTAAAAATGTTTCTCGATTGGCTGTTATTGAAAAATAAAGCTTGATAATATGCAGCTATCATGGTCAACCACCACCGTCTGCACGGGTGGCTAAAGAATTTTGTGTATTGTTATGAGGAGATAACTGATGATCATACATCTCTTGATGTAGAATTAATGGAGTTTAAGAAATTATTCAGACTACAGCTGAATAAAATTCAGTGTGAAATAATGCGTAAAGTAATTTCAGAAACTTCTATGAAAGATTTTCTGCAAATGTGGAGACCAATTGATTTAATAGTGGCAAGTAGAAAGATATTTCATGATACACTTCAGCAGTGGTTATTTCAGTTGCATAAAAAAAAAATTTCAGATCTACATGTACCATTGTGTTATAGACCAGCTGATACATGACAACAGAATATCGACGTTGATATACCAGGACAGACTGAGAAACAGAATCTCGTATTAAATGATGTTGTCGCAGTTGATGTCAGTATTGTTGTGGATGTGCTGAGCATGGATAAATCCCCATGGACACTGGGATACGCAATGACAATTCATTCATCTCTAGTGTTAGCCATCTCTGATACTCGAGTTTGGATTGTCGATGATTGTTTCGAGTGGTCAAACTTAGTTTATCTCACAGTGTCTCAAGTCAGAAGAATATCTCAACTGCGGAGAATTATCATAGACACTACAGAAACCATTATTGATGTCCTCGATGACAGTAGTAAGAAAAAGATTAGCTGGTTATAAACAAAGTGACAAAAATTTCAAACGCGACTTTGATCTCAGTATTGAATTTGTCATAGCGCTAAAATAGCAGCAGAATAATCATTGTGCGAGCTGTAATTGTATAATGTTGTTTCGATATACAAATAATGATCCAAGACATTTTACCGTAGACAGAAAAGATAGTAGTCTTGGTCATACACGTGAAAATGTGATGCTAACCTGTCTTGAGTGTAATCGGTGTAGAGATGCTAGTTAAGTGATCGTGGTGGTAATTGTGTGTCTTCAGGAATTACTTGTAATTGTTCATGTGTAAATTCACATTGAGGAGCAGTTGAATCTAGTCTGTAGATTGCAGGTCTACCCGCAGATCTTAACACGCTGGAAATTTTATGTGTCGTAATACTCCAGATAGGATCAGTTGCTCATTTTTTTACCACCTTCAAGTTTACTGGGTTCATATAAATATCTTAGTCACATTGCCTAATATTGGGTGTTTTGAAAAATCATGTCGTTGTATGGGTATATGTTTTTTTGTGATTGCGTTAATAGGTTTCGTGGCAGTTGTTCGAGTAATTTTGTTATTTAATGCAGCTATCACACTTGGTAATCTTGCAACTCATTCGCGAGATCTTGTATCTAGAATTATTTCCTTCGCATATGATATCCAAGTAGCTGCTCAGCAAGTGTTCAGTTAAATCGTTCAACAATTGCTTGATCGCGATGAATTGCAGTATGTCCTTGTCGTATTTTGATGTTGTGTCATTTCATCAATGATGACACTACACTTTGAAATTCTTTGCCAGGATCAACTTGTAGCAGCTGTGGCCATTGTAGACTACCACGTCGCTAAATTCGTTCAAATGCAGAAGCAACTTCAGTTGCTTTTCTTTGTTGATAACGGCTCTGCTTCTTTATATCTACTTGCAACATCAACGACAGTTAGCGCATATTTGTATGTTAATCGACGTCTTCCAGTTTTGATAGTATCATGTGGTAAAAATAGAATATCATTCTGATGAACTTCATTAGGAATGCTAACATTAAAATGTGCGTACTGAATTGTTTTAGGCGGTGGTAGGTAAATTTGCCATATTGCCTGTCATGCTAACCATTTTTCAGCAGTAGAACATTCGACACCTGCTGCTTCAGAGAGTTTACTACTCGCTGCTCTACCTTTTCAATATCCTCTTGGGCTATAATAAATCGACTTGATTATAATAATAATCGGTTGATTAATTACCAGCTCCTAATGCTAGTTTACCTTTCATTGCAGATCTCACCAACCAGTTAGCTAATGATTCTTTGAAAGATTTATTTTTTATGGAGTTTAGCGCATGAATTAATTTTACATCTGTGATATGTCGCTGCTGAAGATCTTTATTTTTATAAGCTACATCATGAGCGTGACACACTTTATCAGTAGCGTTTATTGGATACTCACCGGGTTTTGGTTGATCTTGGTGATCAAGACCGATATCAAGTTGAGTACCAGGACCGCAATAGTTATTTCCTGGAAGATGTTTTTCTCCTGGGTACTTAGCCCATGGTGTTCCTGGTAGTTTTGCTAAATGAGCGGCAACATCACCTCCTCTTTTTTTTATATATTGCTTGGATTAGAAATAAAATTAAATTTCTTTGTACCACATTGTTCACACTTACCTGTAACTGCTGATTTGTTATTTTTTGTTGTAATAGTTGTTAGTCCGCTTGTAGTGGTACGCGTCCTGCATTTTACACAATATAAAACCATGTTATTTATTATATTTCTACAACATGGATGTAATTGATTTCTCAGCGACATGAAAGCAGGAGCCAGTCAAGCATCATCCAGCATTACCAAATTTTGTCCGAATGATTATAATTGGACCATCCGGGTCTGGTAAAACACAACTGTTACTTAATTTGATAATGATATGGTTGAAATGGGATAAGTTGTAGTTAGTAGCTCCGTCTGTAGATGACCAGCGATGCTATGATGGACTGAAAGACTTTAATGAAAACACAAAATTGTTGGATGAAAACGGTGATAATGTTATTGAATTTATTACTGATATCGGTGAAGTGCCATCCATAGATGACCTCGATGGGTTTATTAATAATTTAGTTGTATACAATGATGTGATGCTGGATAAACAGTCAAATCCAGCTAGAATATTCTTGCGCGAAGACATAAAAACACAGATGTGATTTATGTTACTGATTTATAAACAAATACCAAAAGTGATCAGAGATAACTGCAATATTCTTGCCTTGTTTAATGGTGGTGATACAAATACTCTGCGAAATATTCATCAGACTTGGTGCAGCTGAGATATGGACATAATTAAGTTTAGAGATTTATTTAGTCAGGCTCAGTCAACCCCGCATGGATTTATAACAATAAACTTACATGACCCACGATTGCATTATCGTATAGGTCTTGATAAAAATTTTGGATAGCAGTAGAGAGGGTGTGACCTCGATAAGGCGTCAGCATAGTAAAACTTGTGATATGCTTTTTGAAAATAACGACGCAAAAAAAAGTAACAAAATAGCTATCCCATAGAGAAGCTCCTGAAAGGTTAGATGTTATCAGTATTTTTTCTTCGTTTTTGTATAAGCCTTAGCTTACCAAAATAATGCTTATAAAATTAGGTCAGTTCACCCTCTCTGCTGCTGTTCCGAATTGTGACTATCAACAACAGTGGAATAGATAAAACGAAAGTTGACAAACTAACCAAAGAAACAAACTTTGATGTAATTTTGCTACAGGAAACACATAATGGAATCACACCAGAACTAAAATATATGTTAGAAGATAAATTAAACTAAAATGTAATTTGTAATGATTATATAAATAATTATATAAGAGGAGGAGTGGATGTAATAATAAAAAACAAACAGGGAATAAGCTGGGAACGACTAGACAAGTGGTTATTTTTTAAAGTTCGGTTATTGCATATCAAGATACAAAACTGGCACATAATAAACGTATACATCCCGGGCAGATAGAAGTAAAAAACAAATCTTCATTGAAAATCTGTACACTTATTTATAGAATGTCTCAATGGAAAATTGAATTATAGGGGGAGATTTTAATTGGGTAGGAGACGAAATAGAACAACTGATTTGACAAATGATAAGCTTTTTAAAACTGAAATGATAAACTTAATAATAAACATAAATTGTATGATATATATATATATATAGGCAACTTAATCTAATAAAATGGGAATATACTTATGAATAAAAACATGGACTAGCAAGCAGAATAGATCGTTTTTATGGAACAAACTTCAATCAACTTATGTATAAAAATGTAAAAATAACTGATCTTAAATTATCTGACCATAAAATGGTTATAATTGAACTATAAATCAAAAGTAGAATTCTATAAAAAATTCCACGCAGAATTAACACTGATCAATAATGATTTATACGACATTTTTTAAAGTAAGAAACAGATCTCAAAACAATATTGTTTCTTAACACCGATTATAAAATTTTAAGTAGGATTTTAACAAATAGAGTAAAGGGTGGATTAGGGAAAATAATTGTGGGGGAAAAGGGAGGAACATACAAAGTAATATCCTAAATGTAAAACAATAATAGACTATATAAATGAAACATGATCGAAAGGTGCCATGGTACTTTTCAACCAAGAATAAGCCTTTGACCGATTCGAACACAACTATATACAGAAAGTACTAGAGAAATTTGGATTCGGAATAAATTTCCGAAAGTGGACTGAAATCATTTACATTGGAATAACCTCATGTGTACAGGTAAATGGAAAATGTACGAAAGAATTTGACATACAATGATCAGTGAGGCAAGGATGCTCACTATCAATGCTACTATATGTAATAGCAATTGAAATTCTAAGTCATAAAGTACAAAACAACCCAAAAATACAAGGTATACAAATTCCAAATCTAAAAGATGAATTTAAAATGCTCCAACATGCAGATGATTGTACAAACTTCATAAGACATGCAAAATCTTATCAACATTTAGAGAAAGAATTTGAAAAATTTAGTAAAGCATCAGGTTCTAAAATAAGTCATGATAAGACTGAAATCCTAAAAATAGGCAACTGGCGAGGTAACCACTCAGGGTTGCCTCCGCACCTCCTGAGTGAAAGCTCTAGGCATATTTTTTGGAAGAAAAGAGGAAATAGAGAACTATAAGCATCTAATCAAAAAAATTATAGAAAATGCAAATATCTGGGCCTTAATGCCACTATGCATAATTTAGCAGGCCCAAGTGACCAAAACATACCTATACTCTAATACAAACTACACCATTAGATCTATTGACATGGAAAATAAAAATTTAAATAAACTTGATAAAGACATTTTAGACTATATATGGAATTATAAAACCCATTATATAATCAAAGAAACTCTGTAGAGAGCAAGAAGTATATGGGGTACTGGGATTTATTCCCAGCCCCCTACTGCTAAAAATATCCAACGTAATTAATAGTTTAAAAAAAGTACAACCTGAACCAAAAACAACTTGGGAAGCATTATATATTTACTGGCTTGGTTCCATCATGAGAAATAGACCGGAAATATACAGAAATAACAACCTCACAAAAAGACTTGAAGTACCAAGAAAATTTAGATATATAAAAGAAATACAGATATAGAGATAGAACAGAATTATGGCAATTAGATATAAAAAATACATATCACTGGATAAGAGAAGATATAACAAAGAAAATAAGATGTGGAGTAGAACAGGACAAGTGGGGGATAAACTGGGGAAAAACTTGGTTAAATTGGGGAAAAACTATATCAGTAAAAATACAAAGTATAATTTTTAAATATATACACAATGCTTGGCTTACAGGCGATGAAGCTATTACACGTCGTATGATTAGAATAATACCGGTGTCCTTTATGCAAAGTAGCTAACTGTACAAAACTTCATACGATCGCCCAGTGTGACAAAACAAAAAATAATAGGTTAATGTTAATTATGGAAATATTTAAGAAATATAAGTACCATAATTATAATATTTTATATATAGACATACATTTTGATAACATAGTAGTTCTAAAAATAATTGACTATATCACAACAGCTATATTAGCCTGCAGGCAAGTTATAAGAATAATAAAATAAAACATGTAGGGAAAAATTTCCACTGGGATTTATAAATAAGTTTCTATGAAATTATACCACAGGGGAGGGAGATGGGGGGAGAGCTTCGGCATGAAACCTAAATGGGGGTATGTATCTCCAGTGTGCGGGCTGGAGCCCAGTTTCATCTCTCACCCCAGATATTTTGATATTTTGAATAATGAATGTTATGAATATATTTTGAGTATGTTCTGAGTAAATTTTGAATATAAATTGAATATGGCTTGAATAAAGTCTAGTTTTAATTGCTAATTTAATTAACAGCTGGATACCCGATATGGAAAATAAGGAATATTAATATATAAAGTGCCCCCTTTAGGAATATTTTTTTTTCTTCCCCTATCTTCTCAACCTTTAAGAAATTGTAGAGGTATACAGGGACCTGCATGATGGTGAAGTAAGAGACAGAGACATCGCAGGGCTTTATCACAAGGCGACACATGAAGTGACCTGGCCTGCGAAAGTGCCTTAGAAAAATCAGCATGCAGGATATGGACAAACGAAACATACAAATTGGGAAAACATAAAGAAAAATTTTGTAATATCGGGTATTCACTGAAATCATATACCATTTAGAACTCTCCAAAAAAAAAAAAATATTTGATACTGTGTCTACTCTTAAGAAGTAGGGAAACAAAACTAATTTTATCCTGGAAAATAAATATACTGGTTTTGTTGACAGTAGTAAACAAGGTTATGTTTAAAAAATAAGAGAAGCATAAAAAATGAGTAAAGAATATGCGGCTTCTTATTGAGCATAGCCTTGAACTGTCAAAATTTAATCTGAGGGAAAAGGATAATCGTCACACCAAAAGTGCACCCATAGAAACAGGATTTCTTTTTACAATAAATAAAGACACTGATTCTCTTTAAAATTCCGAAATAATAAAAATATTTAATAAATTTCTTTCTTCTTAAAGAAACTGAACATAGCAGGTGAAAACTCAAAGGGGAGTTTGATATACTTGCTATCCTAACACACAAATCTATAGCACACAAACAAAATAGCAGATACACATGACTAGGAATAAAACCTAGATCAGATGAATGACCCTTTAGATAATACTATGGAAAAAATACCCCATAAAAATTTTGCAATTTAATAAATTTTTGGTCAGAATTCTTTTTATAAATGAATACAAACATACACACCTTCAGGGGAAACAAAAACTCATAAAAACACTTTTTTTTGTCTTGAAAAATGGGGGAGGGGGCATCAGTCTGGTGTACTCCAAAAAACAAAAAAAAGTTAATTCAGAAAATTTCATTGGAAACAATACCAATACATGTGCAGCAACTGATCAAGGAATCCTAGAGATAATTTAAAATCATTGAGTTATCATGTTGTTGAGTAAAATCAAACAAATGTTTTGCATTTTGCCCATTTACTGGATTGCCGTTTGGCCGATTGTGATGTATTATAATATTATTGCTGCACAGTGTTTACTTACAATACTTTAAATGTCAAAAGTTGACTTTGTAATCTTCCTCCACATAATCATTGAAGCAACAACTATGCAGATCATTTTTATTTACTGCTGTGCCTGTCAAACTGTAGATTTCGATGCAGTATTGTCGGTTATTGAACATAGGTTGATGGTTTATGAAATTACATACAAACATCTTAAGCTTATTTCATAAAATACCAGTCATTTGGCAGATGTCATATCCCTTTCAAAATGGATGGTAAACCTAATATTTAGGATCTCTAAATTTAAAGGATGGCCAATTTTTGTTTAACGCTTTGAAGTTTCTTTAACTTGTGAAATATTTCTCTAACGTTGAACTTAAACGAAATGCCTTTGCCAAACAGTATCTGATGTAAATTTGCTGACATGTGCTTTTCACCATACAATACAGAGAATTAGCAAAAGAATTTTATAAGAAGTTCCTAGTTTCTTAACATCATTTTAAAACTTTTTACTTGAAAGAATGCTGTTTCAAATTATAATAATAATAATAATAACAATAATAATGAGGACTTTGTATAGCACCTTATCTTTAGAAGCTCTAAGCACTTTACAACATTAGACAACACCTATAAGATAAAAAACACATATAATGATATGATTACTGAAACAAACACCATGAAATTAGAAAACAAAAAAAACATCCTGAGAATATTTAAGGTAGGAAACATTATTAGGTCTTTAAGTTTGTTCTTGCAGTTGAGATAAGTGAGTTTTGAGAGCACTCTTGAATGGGATCACTGTGTCTCTGTGTCTAAGTTCAGTGGGCAATTCATTCCACGTTGGGCCCTGGTATGCAAAAGAACGTTGTCCATATGACTTTGTTTTCATAGTGGGAATAATGAGTATATGATTGTCAGAAGAGGAGTGTAAGTATCTTGCTGGTGTGTACACATGGATGAGGTCAGATAGGTATGTTGGACTAGAGTCCGTCAGTGAAACGTAGAACACAGAGAACAAATTTTATGTTTGATTCTGGATCGAATGGATAGCCAGTGTAAGGTACAGAGCAGTGGTGAAGTGTGCTCTGATCGTGGTACTCTAAGTGTGATCCAAGCAGCTGTGTTTTGAACTTTTTGAAGTTTCTGGAGTAGATATTGAGATGAACCAGACAGAATTGAGTTACAATAGTCCAGTCTTGAAAGTACTAATGAACACACAAGTGTTTTAGTGGCATCAACTGAAAGATGTTTGCGAATGGAGCTGATGCGTCTCAGCTCAAGATATGCAGCCTTGCATATGTTCATGACATGTTGGTACAATGTGAGAGTACTGTCCATAGTAACACCTAGGTTTCATACTGATTGTGTGAATTTAATGTTGGTGTTGCTGATATTTATTGTTTGAGGTAAAGGATGTGAATGAGAAAGTTTTTGTGTTGTGATCAGAATGGCCTCAGTTTTATCATTCATCTGCAGCTTGTTACATGTCATCCATGATTTCACATCAGAAATGCACCTCTCATCACCTTGGATGGTAGCATCAACTTCAGTTGGGTGGCTAGATTTGTATACTTGGGTGTCATCAGTGTACAATTGGTGAGACACTGGATGATGATGTATGACACTTGAGAGCAGCTGAGTGTATAGAATGAAGAGAACAGGTCCAAAAACAGACACCTGTGGAACACCACAACATAGATCAACTGGGCTGGAGTGTATTCCATTTGCAGACACAATTTGTGTCCTGTTGACCACGTAGGACTTGAACCACAGTAAGACTGTATCATGAATGCCAATTAAGTTTGTGTTTGGCATTTCTTATGTCAATCATATCCTTTTTTGTGTTTTATTTCTCATGTTCTCCACAGTTTTTATTTGTCTGCATCTGCTACTGAAGTGATACTTCTTGCATTTCATCTATCAGATAACCAGTGTCAGAGTAAGTAATTCCTGCCCTGCCAGTTGATCACTGTATTTTTATATATTCCTTTCATTCTTCAGTAAGTGTTAGTAAATGTGGGCATAGAGAATAGTGTTGAACACTTACATGATATGTATTTAGTCACTTAAGAGAGATGTCCAGAGTTAGAAATCTGTCATTTTTCTCAAGGGGGGAACTCTAGTAAGGGATCCTTGGCACTTAATGGCATAGGGAAGTTGCCAAACTGGAAAAACATGCCCCACCTACCAAACTCAAGGAAACCAGTCACCGTCTCACATGACCAGACCTCAAATTAAATTAAGATCTTATTCAGACAGAGACTCTCCAGTAAAGGCAACATCATCTGATGCAGAATTTTACTCTGAGACAAGTCCGAGCACATGTGATAATAAGTATAACCTTTTGAGCCAATCATATTTCAGCGTTGATGTGTGTGCCGCATAGTTTACCTATTTTGAAAATAGAGTCGCATGTATACAGTGTATGTGCAGTGAAGAAGACAATGTCTAATTCTTGTATGGAACAGGATTCCTAAAGTTGAATCGAGCTAATGGTAAGTAAAAACTTACTTTTGTATCTACCACTGTTCTGTAATTCAAGAAGGGATGCATTGCAGAGTCGTAAACATGGTACATGTAGCTCTTGTCACCGGTTTTCACATCTGTACACACTTGTCTCAGAGTAAAAATTCACGAAAATCACAGGTTTCAGAGCCTGTAATTTCAGGTTGGTACAATGCAGATAAGTCAATAATGGCTTGATCATCATCTCAAGAGTAAAACAAGCCATATAGTTTGGTCGTGTGCCTTTAAAAACGGAAATAGCAGAAGGAAATAGAAAGTCAAGGGTGGAACGAAGCATTTGGAAGTTCTGTACCTTCTCTCTTATATATTATGATAGAGAGGGTCCTATGTCGGAATGGGTCATGGGGGTAATCTAAGGTATTTTTGTCACTCTGCATGATTTTTTTCCTTTAGATTATTGTTTTTTTTTCTTCTTCTCAACATGAAGCTCACGTCGAGCACCTGTGGAATCGATGTGCCCAGCCGAAGAATCACATTTTTCTTGTTAGACTTTTATTGAATAATAAGTTAGAACTAATGTTACTGTTCATTATTGTAAGTTCTTGGTTATGTAGAACTTGTTATTTTGCTTTAATGTGCAAAATAGTAAGTTTTTGATAGGGACTATTTCTAACCATATTATGACTCATTACATCAGCAGTACATTGTACTCTCGCTCGATTCGCATTGAAATTCACATGGCCATTTCGTTCATTTCTACTTAATCATAGGTATGAGTATATAAATGATATTGAAAGTAAAAATGCACACAACAGACATTGAGAAGACAACTTAATTCTGTCTAAATTTTGTGTGCAAAGGGATTTTTCCATGCAGTTTGAACAGTTGACTTGGTTATCGTCATGGTAAACCCTGTGAAGGACAAACATTGATTGGCTAACTAAGGTCATGTGACATGAATAGGAGTCTATAAACAGGAGTGCAGACAGTGCACTGGCAGATAGCTGTCAGAGCGGCAAAGTATGAACATCTAAGTAGAAAAGAATTCCGGCTTTGTATTCTAAAACCATCACTTATATATTTTTACATAACCGATATTAACTTTGGCACTTTATAATCCCAAAACTGAATCAAATTGTTATGAGAAGTTTTAAATAGATTTATTACAAGATTACTATTGAATTTAAATGCTTTATACTTATTATATAATTCTTTATAAAGCTGCTGCTATCTCCCACCACATTGCTTAAGTACACTATTACTAAAAAAAAAATTTCATTGAGATCACGCTACTATGTCAAAATGTGTTACAGTCACTCTAATAAATTTAGCTGTTAATACATGCATGAATTTAATAATATAATTAATTTCACCATAATATGGTGTATTATAACATTGTCTTTTGGCATTTAGACAAACAAGTCTGCTCTACATTATTAGAAATTTAGTGTTGTGACAGACAGTGTTTATGTAAAGTCACTATGCAAGATTTAAAAGCATGTTTTATCTGACCTTTATTATTTATAAAAAGCATTTTAAGTCTTGAACTATGGTCTTTTCGATATATAAGACACAGGGTGTTACAATATTGTCTTTTACCAACACCGTCTTCTTTGGCATGAGAAGTGGGAAATCTGAGCCTCACATGATGGGTGATGTATTTTAAACTTTAACAAAACCCAGGGTCTCCAGCATCTGGAATATTTTGAATACAACAACAAAACTAGAACTGGCAAAAAATATAAATACATTAGACCATGTCCCCCACATATGTACAAGACCCCAGAAAACCCAGAGAGATCACCTGTGATGACTTACCATATATGCCACACTGTCCTGAAGATATATATATATATATATATATATATATATATATATATATATATATATATATATATATGTGCTGAAATAAAACAATACCCCTTTTATCTAACTGTGGTAACCCATGTCAAAATTCACAAACTACATGAGAGGCTGTTCTTCTACCTTTGGGAGCTAATAAAATTGTTGATCTCATGAGCATAGTGAATGTCAAAGAAAAAAAAGAATAACAAAGACAAATATCAGGAAAATACTGGTGGAAAAGACGATAGACCATGTTGTTCCTGACTCCTTCCAGGTTTATGACTAGGCAGGTGAATCTTCAAACTCGAACAAATATATTGCACAATAAATAACATTAAATAAATTTGCAATTCCAAACATTCTCACACCTGAAACATCCTCTAAGACAAGGGTTTTCTCAGAAACACTCAATCAGAAGGTTTTCCATTTAATCTTTGCCCTCCTATATTTACTGAAAATTCTTGTCAGTTCATGTCTGTTCATCAAAACTGGGCTACAGCATGCATTGATGTACATCAACATGTACTCCAAGACACAATCCCAGCTTTGCCCAGTGTAATGTCACCAAGCAGACTAATATTGAGCTGTTGATTACAGTCAAAATATATATTACCATCTACATATAACTCAGGATCATGGTGAAATTCAGCCATAGAAGAGGTGAATTCTCTGCTTTGAATCTGATTCTGATTGATGTCCTGATGTAATATTGAAACTCCTTGTACATTGTATTTAGTTTTTAGAAACTGTATTCATTGTTTAATTCTCATTCAGAATCTTCAGTTTCTCATTGTTTTATTCTTTATTTACAACACAACTATAAACTTGGACTATTTAGTTTGGCATATAGGAATTCTGCACTACATATCAAAATATGTGCTGGTGCGTTAATTTGAAAGCAGCATTTACCATAAAGTTAGTTCTTGTTGCAATTATGGAATTTTTAAGTTTATGCTGAATCTTTTAGCATAAACTAAAGGTTTTACTCTCTTTTTGACTGCAATAAAATCTTATCAAAATTTGCATTGGATAGATTTCTTTAAAGAATGCTTATTGATGCCATTCTTGTGTTTTTGTAAAAAGAACTCAAATGTGATTGTGAGAACAAGAATCATTAATGCATATTAGTGTCGAATAGGCAGAGAATCATTCCTGCCAATGAATTATTACTACTTGTTTGAGATTTCCCTATCCCAGACCAATACACATAACAGATTCTGTTAATCAATGTTTTTGATTGCTAATCCTTATAAAAATAACATTCAGCCTTCAACACAGTCTATCAAAATTGTTGCAAAGAGATGTGAATTCATTTGCTTTCAGGTCTGAATGTTGTTGGTCTTGGTGATGGTTCTGGTAAATGGCTTTTTGTTGATCTGGGTTCTGTCATTAATTATCAAATTGATCCTCTTTTTTTCGTCGTGTTCTTTAACACTCCATACCTTTTACTCTTGCTTTTTTCTTTAGTGGCTATTTCAAAAGTTACTGTCAATTTATACCGTAAACAATTTCAAAATTTCTCTATCAGAATAAGGTAATTTCTCTTCCTAGTGGCTAATTCTACACATTTTCCATCATTTTTATTTTCAAATAACTATTTTTTGGTGCTGTCAGAATAAAATATCCTTGTGATAAATATTTATTTTATCTTCAGTACTTTAATGACATAAGGCTAAGATGGCTCTTTTAAAGGATTGAGGGATAAACTCAGAGTAAACCAAGCAACTGGAATTATAGAATGAGTAAAGAGAATTATCATTATACTTGTCAAAGTGCCTCATGACTTTGACCAGCACCAAATACATATACAGGCAGTTTTCCTTATGGCACAGTTTACACATTATATAATAATTACGATTGTTAATATTATAACACAATTATTTGCAGGCCGAAGTTCTTGTCAACACAGTAGACAGGACCCTAGACTTGACAAAAGGGGCAATTTCCTCTTCACTCCTGGACAAAGCTGGTAAAGGAATTCAAAGGGAACTAAAGCAACATCAAGGGAATTTTGTGTTTGGTGAGGTTTTGAAAACTGGAGTGGGCAGTTTGCCAAAACCATGCATGGTCATCTTCCATGGAGTATTGTATGCTTATGACGAACATTCAGATTGTCTTAAGGTGAGAGAGTAGTCAGTGAAAAGTACAATAATGTTTACTGTCCTTATCCAGTTGTTTCAAATGCCAAATAAATAATCATATTTTTTGGTGTGCAAAACGTTAGAGGCAAAGAAAATGATCCCCAACAAAAATGTCTGAAAGTTTAGGTTTAAGGTGGGGGTTCAGCAATATTGAACAAAATTAAATCTGTGTAGTGCATGATATCATTTCTTTTGACATCTCTTGTTTCCAAAAAAATGCACCACCTAGATCAAAATAACACTTTGTCAATGGAACTGTAGTGTTGGTCATGTCACTTTGTATGTATGATTATTTCAGCCTTATTGTTTGATTAAAAAGTTACTATGAAAAACTATTTTGGCCTTCATGCAAAAGATCAGAAATTCTGAAGTCATAGAATGATAGAGATCAAATTATTTAGGGTCACATTGATAGGAAGCTGCATGCAAATTTGAATGAAGTTCAATACAGATAAAATTTCTGCTGTGGAAACCAACGTCAGGATGCCATGGAATAAGGTGGCATAAATTCTGTAAATGAAATCATGGCATACTGGAAATATATTTTGCTCATGATCCCATTAAAAAATTAATCTGAATACCACATTTAGCAGTAATACAACACACCTTGGTAAAGTTATGCCATGAAATCAAAGTCATGATTCCCAAATTGGCACTCAAAGTTTTGCTCAGGTTCAATCAGAAATTCTGTGATTATTTGCCAAAAATTGCACTTGTTTTGTTTTCAATCCCCTTAACACAAGTAAAATTATGATAAAAATATCTACTGGTTTAGAAGCTAATCTACCGATCAAAATTTTGTAAATCTACTATTTTGATGTCCTAATTCTGTCACATGTAAGAATCTGCATAAAGATACAGAAATGTAAGAAAAGTTAATATAGACCCGTATTTCAAAAATGAAACCACCATGACACGTTACTATAAATCACTCTGAATAAGTTGACTTTCTAAGGTTATTAATTCTACTTTTTCCTGAATACCTTGTTTGGGGGCTCTGAATGGCAGAGTGGTCTAAAGCATTCACCGTTTTGGATCACTGCCATCTCACCTCTGTCTGCATGGGTTCGAGTCTCAGATTCGTCCAATGTGGGTATGTGAGAAAGCATGCCAGTAGCTTCCCGTGGGTCAGTGGTTCTTTCCGGAGTTTTCTTTGGTTCTTCCTCCACCATTTATACTGGCTATCATGTATAGCCTATCTTGTGCTGAAAAATGGCGTTAAACCCTACAACAACAACAACAACAACAATATACTAGTCAGCACTGATCAATAGTGAAGATAAAAGAAAAATTTGTATCAGTTATAGTATGAAGATACGTTTTGAAAATGCATGTAATTGCATCCTTGGATAAAAAGCTCAACATTTGCTGAAAGGAAGGAAAAAATTGGCAAAAACTTAAATTCCTAATACCAGTATAAATCATTTGAATCCATAATATACAAGCTGTTTCATAAATCTATCTGAAGGTCAGCCCCTCATAAGTCACACTCTCAGTGTCCTATCTAAATCATAAAATGCCTGTATAAAACAATCCAATTAATCTGCCCCTTTATTCAGTAGATACTGTGAATCAATGAGAAAAACTTGGTTTAGTAAATAGCAAACAATACATTACATTTACCATGAACATACGGCTGACATTTAGAGTTTTTAATCCAATTCTAATTTGTCGAGTTAAATATACTGCTTCCCCTGAAGATAAGTAGTTAGTAATGAAAACTCTTTCTTCTCTTATATATGAATAAGAGAGATAGAGACCATTCTGGGTACTGATCAACCTATTTGAGATGTAGACATGTGACTACCAGAGAGTCATTTGGATCAAATTCTTGATAGCATGATTATAATGGTTCAGTTTGGACAAGATATACTGTGACTTCAATTTACAGAAACCAATGAAATTTTCTGATAATGAAATGCATAATGTTAAGAATTTAAATTTCACTTCAAGAATGATGATAATCATACCAATTTAATTGCATATTAAATATTGACAACTGATCTCAGAGAATTTACAGTATAGCATGATCAAACCAGATTTAGAGTTGCAATTTGAACACATGTTCTTGTGGTAGATCTGCAGTTTGGTTCTCCACAATATATGGTCTTTCTAATCACACACTGCTTTATGATATCAGTGAGAGTCTTTGATCTCAGGCAGTTTCCAATAACTGATATATGTACCTGCTTTTAAGTAATTCTTCTTTTCTAGGTGTTTGAAAAATTCATCTTTGGCTGTCTTCAAGATGCAATGAAAAAGTACAAATCAATTGCTTTCCCACCAATTGGCACAGGAAGATTAGGATATCCAAAAGACATAGTGGCTTCATTATTGTTTCAAAGTGTGGCAAAGTTTGAAGAAGCCCATTCCACATCAAAATTGGAAGAAGTGATATTTGTGATATATGAGAAAGATCAAGAAACATTGAAGGCAAGTAATCATAACTGTAAAATGATGTTTTTTACTTAAATGAAATCAGCTTTTATCATAATGATTTTAGTACTTTAATTTGTGAATTTGAGAAGGCTTCTATATAACCAGTCTTTGGGACTTTGAATTTGTTATTTATCACACTACTGGATCATACACCCCTGGCAAAAACAGCCACTGTGTTAACTGCACAGTGAAGCACACATTTAAGATGTAGGCCTCTCCAGTCATCTACACTATTCTTTCCATGAGTCTAACCCATCAAGACCAGCAAATTGCTGTGAGTGTATAGGCAGAGACTGGTCCACTGAAATCAGAAACTGACTGGATGAACAAATGTATGGATATGATCAGAAAGTCAGTGCACATTACATCTTCAATGAGTGTTTCTGGAGCCAGTCTGTTTTTCCCTAGCACAAGATAGATGAGCATCACTTTTGGAAAGATGGGGAATAGTTTGTTTGTAATAGCAAATATTCTTGCTAAGTGACACAGATGATCCAAAATGATCAAATATTGTGAAAATCACATTTTACTATTCATTACCTATCCCACTCTGATATAACGAATATTATCCATTTAAGATTAAAATATGTGGATACTGTGACTAAAGATGACTCAAAAATGCAATGGCATTAGAAGACTCATGATTTATTAGAAGAGATAAACATTAATATGGGCGAGTACTGAAGGAGTTATCACATCATTATATTTTTCTTTTGAGATGCAAGGTCATTGATTTTTCAGTTCTTGCATAATGATGTTATGTGGATTGAGAGGAATCTCATAGTTTTGTCTAAGATGTTGAGCAAGGTTAATTTCATGGACAGAGCTCTCGTATTCATATTGTAACTGAAGAATGTTTTGATTTAGTTCTGTGCTTTTCATTTCATTGCTCAAATAAGAGACAAGTAGACTTTCTCTAATCCAGATAAAGATTTTCATTTGTTTTGACACATCTTTGAAACTAGAAATGGTTGATGTCCATTTCTTTATGGTGCATGGCTTTTGAGGTCTTCCAGTTTGAATGATGGCAACCCCATTATATACACTGGTATGTTCCTACTAGGGGTTAAACGATACACCTGTCCTCCATATAGATACGATTCACGATACGCAGCCTGTGATACGATACATATTAATACACATATGAACTTGATGGTCTTTCCATCTTTGCAAGATAGGTGGTGCCCTTTCATGTATGTTAACATTCTTTTCATATTTCCAGTATGCAGACTACAGATAGACATATAGTTATCATATATTTATATGCAATTCTCATTAATGAGAAGATAACAACAATGCTTTCAAACAAAATGCTTTGAAAACATACTATTACCAATTTTGTGTCTCAGTTGCACTTGTAAGACATTACTATATTATATTTAAAAAAGAAGAAATAATGTAATTTCCTCATGCAAAAGAAATCTCATCTAGAGCAAATTTGGGCATGGGAAAAAGGTTGAATACCAACAAAATCTATCACATTTTATTTCCTGCAGATGCAAAAGACTGCTGCAGCCACATGTCTTTGCTAGTGAAGGAGAAAAACTATTGACCACACCTAGTCCTATTGTACAATTTCCTTTTAGCATACACAAGGTGATAAATTTGAGCAGTTTGAAATCTGCCCCATTGCTAGTTCTATGCTAATTTCATTTATTCCATCAGCACCTTCATTCACTGGTTAAATATCTTGGCATAAAAAAGAGAAATTCCAAATATGGTTTTCCATCTACAATTTAAGGTGAGATGATATAATTTTATCCTATGGGAGACCTCCACCTTTATCAAAGAAAAAAGGAGGGAATGAACAAGTGGTCATAGGTCAAAATTTATCTTAACTTCAATATCTGTCTCTCTTTCTTCCTGCTCCACTTTCTTATAGCTCTACTGAAATCTTTGACAGATGTCACCTCTAGTTGTATAAGCATTAATCTGTTAATTAATTCTGAGCATACTCTGCTCCTTTTCTTTGTATCAATATTGTTTTGTGCTTCTTTCTGAAGGGGCATATATATAGATAGCTTTGTCAGCTTGAATATTTTGGGAAACTGATCTTTGTGACTTATGTACAATTGTCCAGAGATCACAGATATTATCTTTGGATATATCTGCTCCAAATTGGATTTTTCGCTGTCATAAATTTCCAATGTTAAATCGATAGTTTACAAACTGCTATGCCAGATTTCTTCTCTGTTCCATAATGCTGTATGAGGATATTTAGTCCATCAATGCTTGGGCATGTTGTTCTAATCAAATTTAGTTTCACAACTATTCATGTCATGCTTGAAGAACCCAGATGTGGAACACTTGCTACCAAAAAAAAAACAGATTTCATGACAAGAACGGTCGTATAAAAATTGTTTCCTTCGCCGAACACATTTTCATATGTAGGACTTTTAATGAATGTGCAGGAGTTGTTGTGTTTCACTGTTCTCCAAGCGTGCAAATTTGTACAAATTTTGTACAATTCAAGCAATGGCACACCCTGACAGCATCTCTGCTTAAGTACTTGATGTATCTAATGACTTTTCCACGAAGTCTCTGTTGCTTGGCCAATACTTCCTGTTTGTCACGCAGAGAGTAAGCTACATTGATTTTTTATTGGTGGTTATTGTTCAACCTGGATCGGAACAAGCAATAACCACAAATGAGAATTCAGTGTAACATATTTCAATGTGCATCATACCTGAACCATAACCTTCAAATAGACCAAAGGAGTCAAAATACAATTCAAAGGGGAAACTATGCATGAAAGCGGTTATTAGATAATGAGTAAAGTACTTCATTAAACATGTGGAACACATTTGGAATGTAAAATATATGCTGAACATACTTCTGGGTTAAGATAATTACCATGGAATGGTGGGGGGGCAGATTACAAACCATGTCACTTTGTGTTAACTTAGCGAGTGGATATTCTCAAATAATCTTTTTCATTTTTGCTAATAAACTTGAACATCAGTGACTGCAAATGCTGTTTCAGATGGGTTGTAATTGTACAGAATATTTAGGCAATTAATACAAATTATTCGTGACTGCTGAAGACTAAAATAACATGCATACGGTCAGTATCATTTTGTATCGATTCTCTGTCTCTTGTATCAATATGTGTATTGTTTCAGCAAAAGTATTGATTCATTGATATATTGATAAATCATTTCACCCCATGTTTGTGCTGGTATTTTCTATTGCTGCATGTGTGCTACCATTCTCATTTTGTGTGTTACTCTTTTCTTGAAACTTGTGTTCAGCTGATGTAAGATTGAATGTTTGTAAGGCATCCTATTGATACAAAAGAAGTGTTTTTTTGTTTTGGCCTCAACAGTTGTCTCAATAAAAATGCAAACTTTTCCCCTCATTTTCACAACAAACTTTCAGAAATTTATAAATAATTTGTTTTAGATATACCTTCATTGCATATGAAGATGTAACCATCTGAGTTTCTATCATTGTAAAATGTAAGGTTAAAAGTGCTTCTAAGTCTTATCATATCAGCTTGACTTGAAACTTTTCGATGTAAGACATCCGTGTCAATCAAAAGCAATCTGCACTGATCCTCAAGAGGGTGATGAAATGCCAAACTTATCTCTGTCAAAAATTATTTTGTAAATAGATGCTGATTATGGGTCAGAAATATCTTCAAAACACTTATCTACGTATAAACTACATTTTTTACAATAGGGTCAGGGGATAAATACATTTTATTGGAATCTTTCCTAAAGTAGTAACTTTTAACACATCAGGAAATTTTGATGTGTTTTCTAACTTTGCCATGTTGATGTTGTGTTTTAATTTGATTTTGTTTGCTTGAATGCTCCTTCAGCCTTGCAGCCACCACCTTGGCTACAGCTTTGTAAATTCTTTGGTCACAAATACCTAAGGTATGAAAACAAAATATCTTACAGACTTTGTGTTCCACATTATGCACCAAAGGGTACAGATATTGCAAGATGCCTTCTACTTGTAAACACTGTTCTTTGCTTTCTTTCATATAAGTGCATATTTAAGAAGAAAACTTCCTTGCTGTGTTATATCACATAAGGTGCAGAATGTATGAAAGATTATTCTCCCTTTTTGAGGTATTGTTTTAATGTGTTACTACTTTTTGGCCAGAGGTTTCCTAGATTTGACTGTCAGCAATCCTCTTTTCCAATCTGCCCCTGTGGTGCTTTCTTCTTTGTCAGTAATTGCCCCCATTTAACCCTTCAATCATATCCTGCCTATTTTCCTTGCTGTACTTATTTATCAATAACTCATTATCATTATCTAGTCCTGCCTTTTCTTTTTCATAGTGTTTTTAATGTGGACCAATTTTCACCTCAATAAAAGCTCCAAACAACATGGATATGTTTATAAAATCAGTTCTATAAATGACAAACAAGTAACATGCTCAGTTTATTCAACAACCAATACTATTGTAATACAAGGAAATGGATATCAAGCTTGGACCTGTAATGGCTTCCTTCAATTGTGTAATATGATAAACAACACCAGCATTGTATCAGCACAGCCATCTCCCACTAGACACATAACTTCTACCCCAGGATGTACCAAGCAAGCAGGGGCCCTGAGTGTCACAGTGGTCTAAATCAGTTACCATTATGGATCACTGCCATCTCACCGCTGTCTGCATGGGTTTGAGTCTTAGGCTCGCCTAATGTGGGTATGTGAGAAAGCTTGCTGGTAGCTTCTCATGGGTTGGTAGTTCTTTCCGGGGTTTTGCTGGGTTCTTCCTCCACCAATAATACTGGCCGCCATGTATAGCCTATCTTGTGCTGAGCATAGCATTAAACCCTATAACAACAATAACAACAAAGCAAGCAAAACTCTACTTTTTCACACATCCACCTGCATTGATAGATACAAGTCAAACAATGCCCCAATTCCTTACACCTCCATCTGTCCAAGGCCAGTCAGAAGAATCTGACCTGGAGAATTGAGAACAGTGTAGAAGATGAAACCTACAGTTACTATTATCAAGAATTATATTACTGATATTGATACTGATATGGAATGATTCTTAATAACCTGAAATTAAAAATAGAAGAACTGAGGCAACAATTAGGGGCTATTCAGGTAAAGAGGGTCACCTTAACCTGTGATATTGCTACACAGAAAGCCCAGAAATGGCAAGTGTATATATCCAGACCACTCCAATATCTGCCAAAAGGAAGTGTTCAGTCTGCACACATGTCAATACTCATGAAGATGATGGTGACAAAATGGTTCATGAGTCACAGGGGAGCTGTTTCATCATGCAAATCACGAGATCCCATACAAAAAGAATTAATAAGAACCATCACAACAGAAAGAAGACCAAGACATAGCAAAAGCAATAGACAAAGCAAAACCCAGCACCAATAATGATAGAACTTAAATTATTGGTCCTACATCCTTAAAAAAATCAGGACAGAGGGGCCAATGAAGACAAATGTAAAGACACTTGGAGGGGAAAAAATAAATAATGTAACTGATACAGTATTGAACATGAACCTCACACATTACAGAACAGAAGTAGTTCAGAGAGGTGGAAATGACAATAGTGAAGGTCATTAGCCTTGATGAGGTCAAAGACAATTATGAAAGTCAGCTTTACACTCTGTTCTCAATTTTCAAGCTACATAATAGTGTTGATGCACAATAAACCCAGTAAATGAAATACTGATTGATCTTTGTGGACAGTTTAATTTGCACTATATAGACCAGTATCATTCATTCCATTTGGGAAAAATGGGTAATAAAGTGAACATAAAACTGAACTCTTAGGATGAGATTCACCTGAGCACAAAAGGAACTGCTGTATTACTCAGAAACATAAACTGCTATACGTCTTTATTATCCAGTTCAAGGTGAATATTACTTCTTTTGACATTCTGATACTTCGAAATTGTTTACTAATCCCGCTGATTTTATTACTACCCCTAGCTGCCTTATTTACCCTTTTCTGCACTTTCTTGTGCTTTTTGTATCCTTCTCAGTTGTGTTGATTTTTTCTTCATTTCAGTGTGTGATGATGATAGTTCTAATGATGATACGCTTCTCTCCAGTAATTTAAGTCCTGACTTAGTCATTGTATATTCCACTGCTTTCATAATCATTATACATAATCTTGTACATATGTTTTCGAAATGAGCTAATAAGATGTTTTCATCAAACATTTCAGTAGCTGAGTCTTTTGTTCTCCTTTTTGTGACAGGGTAGGATTCTTAGTGACTAAAACCTAAAAGCTAGCATAGAGGTAGAATTTGAGTCAACATATATACTGTCTGTTCTTTGTACTATGATGAATATTTGGGACTGACAGTTTACTAGTAATGAATCTGATAAACTTTAGCAAGTGCCTAATATTTGGAAGAATTGTCACTATTGCTGTACCACTGGGTGATGACAGTCCACTGGTACCCCTATTGTGCAACTTAAGAATAGTTATGACTGGTTGATTGTTGGTCTGAAGGAGCCCAGTGGTGTAAGATGGTGTCTTGCTGCCAGCATCTAGGAAGGCATAATTCCAGATTTCAAAACTATCTAATTGCTTTTTGTAGATTCTGAAATAGATTTGTTTCATCATTGGGTTGGAACAGTGTACCGCTTGCTGGTTGCTGGTTCATATAATGTTACAGTACTTGGCAAAATCCACCTTCTATGTGTATTCAGCAGGGAAGTTCATCAGGCAGTAGATATTGTTGGCAAGCCTAGAATTTAACAAATGTTTCTGTGTGGCCAGAATGGTTAGTAGGATGAGAAATTTACTAGTTCAGCTGAATTTTCACTAGTCTGTCCCCTAAATATTTGTTAGACATGTATCTAGATTAATAACACTTTTATTTCTTAAATATCACAATCATTCATAATTCAGAAGTACAAATCTTGTTTTAGAAAACCGCCATATTTGAAAAGATTCAGTACAAGTTCACAAGAAAAACAATGACTGATTCTGCAGAACTAAACTGTAGTAAAAGAGGGCTCAGTAAACATTTTGGAGAGCCTCATTATTCAGAAAGAAACTAATAACTTAATACAAAAAAAGACAAAGACCTCAGTCACACTTGTCATTACTTATTGTAACTCCATATACAGGCCATTTAAGGCAGTATTCATTGAGCTAACTGAAAACAGGATTAGAAGTTCTCTCATTATAGCAATATAAGCATTATGTGGGTTTTCACAACAGATATGAACCTTTGAACAAAATACCAGTACATGTCCCCATGATGCTAATCCATTAAAGACAGAATGGTTAAGTGACAATAGGGATTTTAATGATTATGGCACTAAAACTGCCATTTGACACATGTAAGTGAAAGCTTGGTGTACAGTCTTTTAGTCAGTTTCCTTTGATCTTTTACTCCATTTTTGATATTTGAAAATTTATGTTGGGGTGTGAGGTCAGAGTGTCTACATAGGTTATCCACTTACTACCAGGCCTAGTGAACTTAAACAACAGTTCATCAAGCACTACCTGCATGAAATCAATAGGAAGATGATTTATCTTCTCAGAAATTGAGAATATACCTTTCTTTGTGTCTGTAAAGAATGCAAAGATCCTATTGGACCTGTCCATGTGTACAACTTTTGATACCCTTACACAGGTTTGGTAGGGATAATGTCACATACTTAATGGACTAAATCCCACCTGGCCTTTGTGTGATAATTTGTTTGTGTGCACATTGTGGGTGGCAGGGGAGTGTCCGGTATTCTTGAGTTCTGTCGGTGATCACCTACCATTGTAAAGGTCAAAATATCTAAAATGGAGTAGGACAGGTAAGATGAAAGTTAGACTAACAATCTTTGACATACAGCTTTATCTTGTAAACCTTATAAATCTAACAAAACCTTTATTCAGCCTCATTTGGAGATATTATTTGTAAAGTCCTCGTTTGTTCTAATTAGGGATGGATGGGTACCTGGGCTGTATATTTCTGAATAGTGGAAAACCCAGCTGGGTCTGGGTGGCCAGAAAGATAACTTGTGTCAACTGAAATTTTTCCTAGATATTGGACTATTGAAATTATGAAAACTACTAGTCTAACAGAAAATTTACTAGCCTCTGACTAGCAGGTTTCCAATGAAAATTGAAGCCTGCTAGACCAAGTAGACTTGCAGCTTGGGTCTAAACAACATATGCCCTTATTCAGTATTTTTAATGGGTTTTATGGATTCCTTGATAAATACCATGAAGATATGGGAAGAGCATTGGCATTTACCCCATAAAGCTGGATTAGCTTCAAGCATTAATGCTCACAGGTTCATGATGGTACCTATAATCAAAATCAAAAAACTGAATACATGTTGATTTGTGAAATAAAGAAGTGTATTTTCCTCCCATCAGTAGCTTTATACACCACACACTTTAAATTATCTTTACACCCACCCCTATCCATAATTTTATTTTCTTAGCAATAATTTTAAAGTCTCCTTTTCCCATTTAGATAAATTATTACTGTTTGACAATATTATCTTCCATATCTCCATGACATTTAAAATCTTGGCACCCTGAAAATATATAAGTACAATATTATGAAGCTAATCATCTATCATAGGAATCTTGTATATTAGTTCAGTGCAATACTACACTAACGGTAACATAAGTTACATTATTACTGAAATTGATACGAGAGATGGGTAAATGCAAAAATTGATAAATCTACTAAAACAGTATGTATTAAGGGCTAAGTATTTGAGAATTTATGTGCAAAGTTCTTTTGAATACTAGATTGAGATTGGAAACATATTCTTTGAATAGATTCTTTGAGGTCAGATATTTTTTCAAAGGTCATCTATTTGCATTATTGCAAAATGCAGCAAACTATCATTTTTATCATTCTACCCATACATTAGTAAACTGTAGAGCTTGTGGCATTTGCACATAATAAATAATGATTTGTTTACTTAAAAATGCTTCATGTTATGAAAAAGAAACTTGCAAGGTATAGTCTTTTAATTTAAATGATCACAGGTCAAGAAAAAATCTTGGCATAAAAAAGTATCTTATTTAGTAACAGATCAATATGTTAGAGTGAGACTGTGAGATGGTTCATTTGAAATTCCAAGATTGTTTTTGACACTGAGATTTATCACAGCTATGAATTATACACTTTTAAAGAAAAATTAAATTTACAGAAGGAACAGGCATAGGGATTGATTCCATATTTTGATTGAATCAGTTTGTTTGATAACTCTACAAAAAGAATTTTGATAATTTTAAGATATTATGATCATGTGATGATATATATTTGTACCAATCACTTTCTTTATTTTACATATGTACTAGTCATTATTATCCATCTGTACCAATCACTTTTTGTATAATTAATTTCAGATATTTGAAGAGCTGCATAGTAGATGTGTTGGTAAGTACAAAAGGACCAGAATATAAATTTACAACTGCCAAAGCCCAATTCAACAAAAAGATTTTTGTAATCAAATTAAGTTAACAGTTTGATAGCTTGTCACAGTTTGTGATGGATACTTTTTCTTCTCATCATGTGCACTATTTATTAGCTGTGGCTAATACAAATCAGGTAACCTAATTTTTGACACGTTTTTATGAAGCTAGTACAAAGTTTTTACAAGTTTGATTGTGAGGCAATATCTGCTCATCTTTTTACATGACTTGCCAATTCTCTTTTGTTTTTAGATCACAGTACATTAACATGTTTGTCAGGGAAGCATCCCAGAATCTACCTTACTTTCATTAAGTTGTGATGAAATTAAATAAATTTTGCTTCAGTCACACAGAAAACTGGTGTTATTTGAAATATCAGTTACTAGGTCCCCTTCTTCAACCTCAGATAATTGGAAATAATATTTCATGCGTTAAATATGTCCATAAGTGAGTATTAAGTGATGGTCATCATTTTTTTAAAATTGAGCATTGAGATATAGTACTGTGTTTTTGTTATATCGCTAGGCACACAGTATGCTTCTTTCCCTTAAATTCCTTAAATTTACATAGTAAATTGAATATAAATGTTCATGAGATCATATAGCAATTTGTGCTGCACCTAAATTTTATTCTTTCTGGTCAGCAGATTAAGACATTACTGTGGGTAGTGAATAAATTATGATGAATATTTCAATCATTTATTTTATGGCAGTATTGTAAGTTAGATATGTAATGTAGATGGTGATAACTTATTAACTTCTAATAAAGCTACTGTCAGAAAAGAAATCATAAAGCAGGTCATGATGTTAAAGAAGTACTTTCAGTAAATATTTCACTGATGTTGCAGTTATGATTGGTGTATCACATACATACCACAATATGCTAAATTACTGGAAGTTGGAGGAACAGTCAGTGCAAGTGCAGGAAAGGCTGTTAAATTCCTTAATTGGTTACCTGTAATATATTAACTGAAACAGGACATGTTAATCCAAGTCAAAAACATGTACAGAATGTAAGCTGGCAAGAATTATGGCATAATCAAAGTTTCCAGTTTGTAAAATGCAGACACTTATTAGTTTCTCTTGCTTTCAGTACAAAAATATTTTCCACTTGCGTTTGCATAAGCTCTGTGTACACATTCAGCATTTAATTTTTTTTTTTCTTCACACCAATGTCATGCAGTAATATGAGCATCAATAACACAGATTGTCAGGTTCACTTGTATCATAATAATAAAAATAATAATAATGACTTTATTTAAAGAAAAAGCTCGTTTGGTCAACTGACCAATCTGCCATGAGGCCTGTTGAACATGTGTAGCATTAAAGTCACTTTGATGCAAGTCTGTATGATTCTTGAACTGTTAAATGAAGAAAATAGTATTTGTTTCAGCCTGTGTGTGTGTGTTTGTGTGCCTAAAGTTTGCATTAAGTATTATTTTTTCCAATGGCTTGACGAATATCCTTTGATCTTTTATGAGTAATATATACCATACAGTGATCTAGTTTAGAAGTCGATATGTGATATTGAGATCTCAGATAGCTGATTTTGTGGGCGTACTAATAAACCCATTTATTTGCTCTGTTGGTTCATTGACATATGTAAAGAATGATATATTTGAAGATACTTCAGTACAGTTCTCAAATTTATTCAGTAATAAATTAGCAGAAAATGATGAAACCTGGATGAAAAGACATAAAAGATTGTAAACATATTTCTCTCTAGTAAAGCTGGTATTAAGTTGACTATTAGGGATATTTAAGAAGGGCATTATCGTTGCATTCTTCGTATCCACAGTTTTCCTGTTTCAAGATCTCCAAAGCAACTTGTAGCTAGGGGGTGCTTTGCAATTCACCATTTAAATAGACACTTTAATATTTGTCAAAGCTTGTTTAACATTGATGTTTTTAACTTTTGTTCATGTGAGGACTTGTAAGGTTTTTTATAATAATAATAATAATACTTTATTTAAAGAGGGTGACTCATTAGTCAAGGACTATTCTGACTTGAGGCCTTCTTAGGAGAGTATAACAATGCACATTATATGAAGATAGCAATAATTACTGTGTATTTTAAGATGTTTAGTATACGAATACTAAATTCCATTATCTATTATAAACACATACATAGTCATGATATCTCTTCTTAAATACTGTAATATTTTAGGCAGATTTTACATGTAGTAGAAGCTTTTCCACAGAACTGTACCAGAGTAAAGGAAGCTCTTTTTAAATTGTTCTGTTCTTGGTTTTGGTGCTAAAAGGTTTCCGTGTGATATTGATCTCAATTGGTATTGTGTTGAAAAAGGCCTGAATAAGTCCTGAAGATACTCTGGTGCAGTTTCATGTAGACATTTATATAAAAGAACTGCCTTGTGAAAATCTATCCTATCATATATTGTGGACCATTTGAGTTCTGTAAATAATGCTTTTGAGGGATGATCAATAGATGCATCTAAAATTATGCATGCTGCTCGTTTCTGAAGTTTATAAATCCTGTCAAGCTCAGATTTAGCAGTTTCCCCATACATTTGAAAAATAATCCATTGTTGGAAGAATATATGACTTGTAGTATAGATTACGAGTTTCCATAGGTGAATATTTCTTGATTCTGCTGAGAAGGGCAATCTTGGATGACATTGTTCTACAAAGCTTATCAATAATAAATTATTATGTATGGAAACACCTACAAACCTTTCATGTTTGACATTATGGTGATTATTTATTGCAAGAGATAATTCTGGGTTCCCTGACTTGTGTAGCTTTTGTGATGTCCCCAAAATCATACATTTTGTTTTACCTTCATTAATTACCATCCTATTTTGTTGTGCCCAGTTTTGGACTCTGATAAGATCTGAGTTTAATCTCATTTGGATAACTTCAGTATCAGAACTAGATGTATACAAGATTGCATCATCTGCAAAACAAATCTGTTTAATGGTAGATCATTGATATAGATAAGGAAGAGGAGAGGGCCTAAAACTGAGCCTTGAGGTACCCTTGAATGAATAGTGCAAGTTTGAGAGCTAATATTGCCTATGCTTACTTGTTGAGACCTTTGGTTTAGGCATGATCTAAACCAGTTTAAATAAGGATCATTGAACCTGTAATAGAATTTCATGATCAACAAGATCAAAGGCTTTCTTGAAGTCTAGGAAAACAACCCCAGTCATATGTCCATTATACATTTCCTTCAGCCAAAGATCAATTAATTTGGCAGGTTCTGTTTGGCATGAGTGGTACTTACTAAATCCTGATTGTGCTTTATGAAATAGAGAGTATAGCTATGATATATTTATTTACTCATTGTCTTTTTTATTTAAAATTATAATAAACTATTTGTTGCTTCTTAAGTGCAGATTTAATAGATTTTACATTTGACTTTCAAAACTTATTTAGCACATTTTTAAAAATAAATTCAATATTAAACATTACTCACCTTTTTTTTATACTTCTTTCCAATCATCTCTGTGATGATTACGTAAGCATCATGGATACTTTTATTAATCGTTTTTGAAGAACCAACATTTCCTGTGTATTTCTCTATTCTCATCATATTGGCATGCCATACATAAACCTTTTTTTCTGTAACGTACAAATTAAACTTGCAAAGACATAATGCTATTTACTATCATGCAAAAAAATTTTGAACCCAACTGAGCATTAGTTTTAATTCTTGTAAGTATTTGGAAGTTAATCAACTTATTTCAGGTAGATATAATTTTTATCAAAATAGCATTAGCTGTACAGGCAAAAATAACCAAATCTTTAGATCTGAAGCATAATGCATAATACTTAAGGGTGCTACATTGTAGCAAAAACTTTGAGAGAGTTCTGACTGAAAATGAGGTCTATTCTTTTTCCTGTGATGAATGGCATCATTATTTTCCCCTCACAGACTTTTTCCCTTGGAAATAATTATTCTTCTACACTCACAGAATCATCAAAAATAGCAGTGTCTGGTATTGACAGTTCAGATCTTTCCAACTCATACCTTCTTGATAAGAATTGACATTTTCAGTGATAAAAGTTACATACAGCTTCTGAAAATCTGTCATATTTTCTGGAAATGGCCAAAGATAAATTTGCACATATTAAAAGTATGGATATGCTATAAATTCACACATTATTGACTTCAACTTTTTCAAGCAAAATCTAAGATGTCTGGGCTTAAGGCTACACTGTTTACATAAGTAACTGGCTTTGTTTCATTTACCACCTCTACATGTTTACAAAATCAATTTACAAAAAACGAACATGCATGTGATGTTGTTGATACAGGAACAAACATTTCCATTTAAATGGTATATTGTGACGTTTGTGTTTAAGAGGAGTGTTTAATAGAATTTGTTTAAGTTAATTATCTTTTTAAAGTATTTGTATGCAGGGCCTGAACAATTATGGTGGTCTGAGGTCTGGGACAGATTTTTTTATAGCTGTGGCCAAGTCATAAGCAACCCTAGTCCATTGAACCTTTATATTATTTGTTTGTTAGAGTGAAGAAAATATGCTTTTCAGTACTTAAAAAAATCTGAAAAGAGCCATTAAAAAGTGCACTGATACAAGTAGAACTTGATTGGTAGGGAGGTACTGGTTGTGTACTGTGAGTTTGACTGGAAATCTGCAAATTTAGCATGCAATCTGCTCACCAGTTCCAACCTAGATTTTTGTCAATCAAAGGTTTGTCAGTTCTTGACTAAGCTAAAACTAAGCATCAGTAGTATCAGTTATCAAGATTCTGCAAGTTTGTGTAAGTATGGAGGAAGGCAGGAATCAACCACAGGGAATTTATCTGCTAAAAGATGTGTTGCACAGCAGGGCTTCAAGAAAAAGAATGGAAATTATTATAAAAGTAAACATTATCTGACTTACCAGGATCATCAGGAAAAGACTTGGCTATAGGTTGATTGTGATGACCAGAGCTCATTTATATTTTGTTCAGCTTTTATGGCAGATCCAGGATCAGTCAATTGTTCAAGTGACTTATTCAAAGGCACATTCAGTTTTATAACTGATCCATTGATAACATGCAAAAATCAAACAGCATATTGCTTGCACCAGTCTGGATATTGCTGGTAAATAAACATACCTTTCTCAGTTATCAGGACCCTGATTCTCTGAGCCTTTACAAAGTTCATTGCACTGTGAGTTATTTGCCATGTCATAGGGACCTAAACTCGTTGATTTGTGTCTTGATGAGACCACAGCACATGGACTGATTTTTTCTGAGAAAGCATGGCACTTGACACATACAGTACACTTTAAGGACCAAGGCAAAGTTCATCTGAGATTCAGCAATCTGTCATGTTGTCTATGTTTTGTCTGACCATTCTTACCCTATTTTTAGATATTTTGACAGCAGATTTTTTCAAATATTAAAATGGGCATGAAGGTCAGAGAAAACTCTCTGCCAAGTGAACTGTTACTTTTGTTGCTTGTAGCTGACTGCATACAGATTGACTATATATGTGTTTTTCAATCTCTTTCTCTCAGTGTGCTTTGAATGGCAGATGTGTTCTCTGTTGTTTGCATGTTTGATATCTTTTATTTTGGGAACATTTAGGCTTTAATTTTTAGTTAACTACAACTGAGATTCAAAGAGGATCAGACAACACAAGGATCATGTGATGTGAAAATTTAAAAATATTATTAAAAAATATTGCTATGATTTAATAAGCAATAATTTAAAGTAGTTGTGTGAATTCTGAGATTGCATTAATTTTGTTATTTTTCCAGTCTTTCATTATAGTAATAGTAGTGTTATGAGTCTATGCTCATAAAACAGTTAACAGAAAAGAGTGAAAGACAACAAGCTTTGTAAACATTTAACAAATATATTTATTTCCCTTGAATACAAAGTGAAAATGAGAAAAAAGAACTTATAGTATTGCGAATTAAATCCCAAAATAATCCAAGAATTACAGACACAAGCCTTAATAATTTAAAGTCCAGAATAAAACTCAGTACAAGTCCGAAGGAAATACAGATCTGTAGGCTATGACATGTCTGTTATAGCTCATGGAGTGCTGATGTGTCAACAGTCCTTTTTTGACTCACAGTAATATAATTCCAGGTTTGGATTCAGTATAAATTCCAGTGAATGTCTTTATCCAAGAATTTTATCTCAGCACTTTTGTATTTCCAGAGAAATTCCATAACCTCTAAAATTCACTTAGGAAAGTTTAAAACCCTGACCCAAATGAACTTAATTATATCTTCTGTTAATAATAATTCTGATATTAAGCTCATAAACATAGAGAATAATTTAGCTATATATTAGCTGTTGGCATAAACTGAAATCAATTTTTTTTTTAAAACTCAATCAAGTCAAGCAGAAATGAGCTCAGTTTTGGACAAGGTCAAGTCCAGTATACAATGTTACATTACAATAGCACATAATGAAATAACAATTTTTTTTAAAAGCTTACAAACAAACAATAAATTAAATATAGATAACAATAGTAAATATTTGCATGTCAGACTTTGTAGGTTGATGGGTCTTTAGCTGATGTGGACCTAGACAATTTAGAGTCCTACTGGTCTTGAACCGGTGTGAGAAAAGTGAAATTTTCAGGTCATGGTATGTATTTATGATTTTCACATTGAATGTGGCATTAGTAGGAAAAGAGTAGAACAAAATTAGAATAAGTTACAGATCACATTACACAATATTAAACATCAGGTTCATTTACTGATAATGCTGATACATAATATTTTTTAGGCTACAGTATTTACCTTTAAACAACATTTTTGCTAAAAGAATCTTTGATAGTAGTATTTTGTTAAAACAAACAAAATGCCATTTCAGGTATACCATATTATAGTTCTTTTGTCACTGTAGGTCCAACAAAAGTATCCCATGCACGTCTCAGCAGTATTATGGATCCATCATTGTTTCTTCATCATATACATATAAATTATGTAAAAGTTGGAAACAAAATCACTGAGACTACTCCAGTGGCCTAATGGTTAGAGCATCTGCCTCAGATGTGGGAGGTCACGGGTTTAAACCCCAACCGAAGACTTATAAAAATGGTACTTGCAACTACCTAACTTGGCACTTGGCATTAAGATGTTAGTGCTACAACTGGTTGGCCTGGTGTCAGGATAATGTAACTGGGGGGGGGGGGACATGATGCTACACGTCTGTGGTTAACCCTTACTCTAGTGCTGGACATCACTGTAAACTGAGACACTACAGACATCATATTGTAAGTGTTGCAGCCTTAATTTGTTTTAACTTTGGGTTGATTGTGACAAGTAAATATTATTAGTTTTACTGGTCATAGACTAGAAGAGCCATCGGCCTTTTTTATGTTGTCCTTCTGTCATATATCAGTTAGAATAAGATTTTTATTGTTATTCCTCATAAACTGTTTACATGATTGCCATGAAACACTGCACACATTCATATCAAAATCTAGTTGATCCTGAACGAAAATTGTGCCACTTGAACAGCTAATATGGCTACCATGGGGCCATCTTCAAATCATGTTATAGCTACTCCTTCAGAATGAACTGTCGTATGAACAAGAGAGGTTTCACGATAAAACTTTTTATGAGATCTGGTTAGACCTATATGAAAATGTTGCTCATCTGACATCCATGCATTAGTATCCTTCTTAAAAATCTTATTATCACTGCTTCTTCTGAATGGGTGATTGACTTTCTTACATATAACAGAAAAGACATGTCAGGTTAGGACAGATCACTGACCTCAAAAGTTGAGGATTTTCATCAACCCAGTGTTTAGCATGCAAATGGACAAAGATTCCAACTATTGAAAAAATGTGGGTTTTGAATATTAAAATAATCACATCATCTCATCAAATCAGTCGTTTCACAGTAACTTGCTGCCACTCATGCTTTTACTGTACACGTATGTACCACAGACATTTTTAGCATTTCTTATTAGATCATTACCTGAATTGTATTAGTGGCAGTCCTCATCATTATTGATCTTAACACTTGAGAGATTATTACTGTTATTGGATCCAAGTTTCCATCATTTAAAATGTTAAGTTCCTCATTTATGGAGCATTTCATATAGAAAGAAATCTGATATTTTAGAAAATGATATTTTTTTTCATACTTGATTCATTAGGTTTAAAAATATAAACATATAAAACAGCAAGTATATACAATACATCTAAGTATTTAATATTGACCTAACACAAATTAGTATTTCTTAAATGATACAGCTGGTTCCAACTGGTTTGAAATGTGCCCAATTGTAACATGAACTGTACTCGAACTAAAAATTCCATTTGTATTGCCACCAGCCTTATGTATTAGGTTTTGATTTTGAAAGATATTTATTTACTGGTCCATTGAATACATTGCCCTGAATGGTCTGGAGTTAATAAATTAATATGATTTTTCCATTAGACCAAATGCAAACTATTGACTAGATTATATCCAGGTCCATGTGTAAAACCACAATTATTGTGTAGAAACCATTTATCTTTTGAAATCTCCATAACCTTGAATTTGCACTTTTGACTGCAAAAAATCAGTTTTCATTTTCATACCTCAAGTGGAAGTCATCAACAAAGCTTTTGCCAGGTCTGTGAATTATGAATTATAACAAATGACATTTTTTGGGAAACATTTCTTTTCTCATTCAAAGTGACCATAACACAAGAGTGCATGGAAATTACAAGGAACTATACTTAATATTTCTTCTTGCAGAGACAACAGTAGCAGATGAACTCAAGGTGGTGCCTGCAGTCAGTGGTGTTAGTAAGATGTTAAAGTATAGACAGGTTCAAGTGCAGGCCAAGCTTGGTGCCCTTGAAAACGAGAATCAAAATTGCCTGCTGGTGTTATGGGAAAAACAGTGTCTGTATAACATTTCTGACAAAAGTAAGTATTCATATTTACCCAAGGTCATGCAGGTCTATTCCCATTTCTTATTGAATATGGTGATTGGTAATAAAAATATTTTTGGCAAAAATATGCAATTTGATTTAACAAAATTTGACAAAGCATTTTTACATCAAGGTCTTGAAATTTTTAACAAATGATGCCAATCCTCAATCATATAATTGCAACCAATACTTAAAATATATAGTTAAAAATGATGATCAAAAATTGCTTAATAGAATTTTTTTAAACTTTTGACAGAAAATAAAGAGGCCATTTATGTTTGTACAAATGATCCTTGATCAAGAATCCATTGTCAAATATGTCATTACTAAAAACAAATAAATTTTTTAACGACTTCTTAAAGCTATTTCAACAGAATTTGGGAGGAATTATTCTTGCATGAAAGTCTTTAAAATTTGTAATGATAATTCACATCTGCTGCCAGTATGGGTAGTGATATGAAAGTCTGGAAAAAATATAACTATTTTTCATAAACTTCTTAGTAGAAATGACCAAAATTGACAGAAGACTTCCTGCTATAAAGGACTTTCAACTTTCCCCCAAAAAATTTCATGAATAATCAACAGAATTAATTTTTTAAAAAAAACAACTTAAAAACAATCATCAAATTAACTCTTGACAGCATTTGTCTTTGACTTTTAAATGTCAGCTAGGTGATTGTTCTCACCCAAACCAAAATTGCAAGCTTGCTACAAGCTTGCAATATAACCTTGCACAAATTCAGATTTGAAACTGTGCAAGCTTGCCAGTTACAAGCTTGTGCAAGCTTGCAAACAAAGCTGACCTAGCTAGCTGCGTCAGAAGAACTGATATGGCGTCAATTAAATTATTCTATACATGGTAACATATCTTCATTTTTCCAGCTCTTGATGTGCGAAAAGTATGTAATAGCAAAAATATTAAAATGAAAATGTTAATATATGGTGTACATTAATTAGCATGAGATCTTACTGTCACACTGAAAGAAAGAATACAATCATCAAATCATTTAATAATATTTAATCAGATAAAACTAAGAGCATATGAATTGGATGTGTGTGAGGAAACTCTTTATACTTTTGTTCTGTATGGCTTTGGAAATGTTCTACTAATTTACTTCCATGTAGAAATCCATTTGGGGGAGGATGGTGTCAAATGGTTAGGTTCCCTCTCTCATCTGTCAAAATTATAAACTATTAGTTGGAAAACAAGAATGTTTGCCATTTGAATTACTCGAAACAACCTCTTCTAAATAAAATCCTCAGAATAAAATTCTGCATCCTCCTCTGTTTCTGGTATGATTCAGGTATCATTCACTGAAATGTATTACAGCAACTTGTACTATGTAACCAGGAAAAAAAATGATTCTTTACCTCTTTGACAAAAGCATTTCATTTTTAGTTCAACATTCATTAATCACTTATCAAGTCTAAAAAACATTATTGTTATTCAAGATTATCCTTTAATGAGCTCTAAATTTTATTTTTACCATCCATTTTGTAAGGGCTACAACACCTGTCAAATGAATGGCACTTCAGAGCTTTATACAACAACAAAAAATTCTGATGAAACTGATTGGGTACCTTAAGACATTTTGAAATAAAATAACTGCCATATTCTTTGAGGATGAAAAGAATTAAATGTAACAACCTCTGAACAACTGTTGAATATGATATGCGAGAGGAAAAAAAGACCCTAAGAAAAATGGAAATGAGATTCACAAGCATGCATTTAATTTTATAATCTCGTGACCCTATTGTCAGTAACTGACAGCACTGCATCGATTACTGCAGTATGGCAAGCACAGCAATAAATAATAATGATCTGCAGAGTTGTCATCTCAATCATTGGGTGAAGCAACATTACAAAGTCATGTTTTGACATATTTAAATTGTAAAAGTGAAACAGTACACTGTCACCAATCTACAGTCTCATAAACAACCAAAATACAACATGCACTGAGTTTACTCACCAAAATGATAACTCCGTGATTCCAAATTGTCTCTCAGGTTATAGGATCAGTTACTGCACATATATTGGTTTTTGCTTACAATGAAATTTCCCAAATTAACAAATTCACTTGTGACGGTTCAACCTTGAAAATTGTGCCTAACATTGAACATGAGACTTGAATGGTTGTTTTGTGTTTTTGTGACTCAGATATGTTGTTTATATATTTAGAATTCGTAATCCAGTCTCCTGACCACTAAAAGAGGAAAGTAACAGCCTTTAAGGTCTTTACCAAATTAATTCTCAGTCGTGGAAAACCACATTTCATCTTGCATGCCTTTATAATTTGATTTCTTTTTAAAACAAGCAAATTCACAAAGCTCAATTTGTAATGGAATGTTGGCAGAATGATATATTTTTTAATTTTTTATTTAGTATGTCAGTCATTGACAATTATTTATTTTTCCTGGCAGCAGATTGTTGTTGAAAAAATACATACAGTTCTTTCAAAAGCTTGATACCAGAAGTTAATATTACAAGATTTACAGAGTATATTTGATGGTGCATAAATTGTTGGTAAATTGCATCTGACATCAAATATCTTGCTGTTACTTAAAGGGGACAAAAAACCTGACCTGCACAATTTTATTGTAAATAGAAGGATATTTTAGTAGTTTGTGTATATAATCTATCCTGACTATTTTTTCTTTGCATCTATTGTATTTGCACAAACATTTCATAGAAAATATTGTCCTGTATTCCGAGATCAAACGGAAAGAACCTGCCTCGAATTTGTTAGCTCCCTTCCTTACAAACAGGATGTGACATCATTTGAAATGATTAATTTATAAGAATTGTATTCAGTTTGTGCAGCGAAGTGTCAAGTAGAAACAAGATGGTTCAATGCGCAGCTCTAAATTGTGTGAATGATAGCAGTTCTGGAACAATCCTCAATTATATTACTCCTTTTTTTTTCTCCATCTTTGAAAAGTTAGAAATTATCTACCAAACGAAATAATATTAAAGAAATGTTTACACTTTTTCATTCAATGTTTCCAACATCAATTTATTATGCATGTTTGATTTTGTTCATACATGTAACTGCATTGGTTGAATATGCATTTTTCTTCCACACATTCAAGACTGTTTTCCACTCGTTGTATAATAATAAACCCCTCCTTCCCATTCTGCATTCATCTTGTTTGTGTAATGTTGATAAAAGAAAAATAAATCACTTATAAATGAAAGTCTGTGTGTTCATATAAACTCATTAGATTTCTTAAAACTACACACACCGGAACACCATGATACAATTTTTAAACAAATGCTACTGTTAACTTTCTTGATTGATATGTCTATTATGCTAACATTATTCATTAATGTTGTAATTACTCTAAAACTCGGACCAGGCTGATTCGGTACAAATCGCTGACTGATTCGGCCCATATATCTGGCTGATTCTCCAAACTTCCAAGCTGATTCATATCATGTGAAATGTTATTCAGTTTAGTCCAGGATTTAATGTGACATTTAAACTTGTTTTTAAAGATGATCTTCTCTTTACATCCCAAGTACACTGAGCAGTTCAAATATGCATTTAAAGTAACAAAATCCTGTTAGTACACATGATCATGGTATTGTTATATATAATAAAATAATGTAAGCATGTTTATTGTGCATCAGCAATTTAGTAGTGAAATATTTTTTCAACTTCTTGTTCAACATTAAATATTTTGTTTTATTGAGAGATACTAAAATTACGAACACTGACAAAAAAGAAGAAATAAACTAAATGATGGGCCGTAGTACATGATAGCTTTCAGAAATCATCCAAATTCCGTGCATTAGCCATGATGTTGAACTCAATAGCGACTGGATTTCCTGAGTAGGTGTCAATGATGCTTTTTATTGAGTTCAAGTATCATTCGTCAATGGTTAGCAAATCTCAATGAAAAATCAGATTAAATTGTTCAGTTAGATGATACTATAACACTTTGGAATATTGACGGTCAGCAAGAATTCGGTCGATTTTGGGTTATAGAGGACCATGCCCTAAAGTCAACTCAGGATGACATTAGTTATTAGGTTGGAGTCCTTTCATGTATAAAACTGCAGATGTCACATCATGCTTACACCTGCTCTGTTTTTCCAATTAAAATGCATTTAATGATTTGAAGAGCAGAGCAAAAAGGGATAGATAGCACTTCTTTTACGTTAAGTACAGAAGTGGAGTAGATCAAACGGAAAAGTTGAAAAGTTGCAAATTTTATAGATTTAATAAGTTATTAAGTTGAAGAAAAACAACAATAAATAAAGCCTCAACAATGTACGTGGTGACATCTCAGAATTAGTATATATGATCCTTGGGGCAACTTCTCCAACCACCATGGGGCAACTTCTCCTAACACCTGGGATGAGTTCTCCCAGGGCGAGTTCTCCATAATTCATTATCAACAATGCCAATGTGTACAGTGTCTCAAATGATGTCACACCCATTATTTTTACAACGGCAGGGAAGCGCATTGTTCTATTCAAGACGGATCGGGAGAGATGATCGGTTTTTCATACATTTCTTTGTAACGAGTAAGAATAAAAGGTACAAATTTTCAGAAAATGAACCATGTACATGTAGTAAATTATATATGAAGTTTGCGCAAATTTCAATTTTGCATGTTTGTCCCCTTTAAGTTAGTCTGTAAATAACTTTGCAATCTGCAATTACTAGCATTTTACAGGATTTTTTGAATGGAATTTCTTATTCAGTCTTCCATTCGCTGACAAAATGACTGCATAGTTAATTGAGTGTACAAACCCTTAAAGAATTTCCTTTCTGCAAAAAGCTCAATTGTTTCTCTGACATGTATAATATTTTTAAAAATTATAAAATTGGAAGAAAGAAGAAGTAACTTTTTATATTTTGCCTAGGACAAGAAATAATTAGGTTTATTTTGAAATATATTAATAATGTTCATAGTTAATTTAAACATAGAGAAGTGTTGGAATAATATATGTAGCAGCTAAGTACATGTAATTCAAGTTCTTAGCATTTTTGCAACAATGAAAATGTATATTATGTCAGATGCTATGAATAAAAACCAAAATAACATCTTTTAATTTGACAGTGTAGTTTCTTTTACTGAGCATGGTCTAGTCACAACATGTATTCTTCAACATTTCAGGAAGTACTGATCTCATACAGAACTGCCAACTTTCAACTTTCATGACTGATTATTGCGAGCTTACATCAAGTATTTTAGATTTTGCAAGCTTGCAGACTTGGAAAAATTCCTTTGCAAGCTTGCACAAGGCCTGAACTTTAGATTTTGCAATCTTGCACATTTGGAAAAATTCATTTTGCAAGCTTGTGCAAGCACCCTTATTAGCTTGTGCAACCTCAGCTAGCATGTTGTAAGTTTGCTGTAGACTTGTGGTAAGCTAGCTTTTTGGTTTGGGCAGCCCATTTTGGCTTTTTATTCAAGAGTTATGCTCCTTGTTGGTGTCAGATACTTATATTGGTCTCCCTCTTATATGGCCACCCCTTCTGCAATAGGAAAGTGGCCTTATAAGATGGGTGGCTTTTCCAGAGGGGGACTAAATTTTTTCTGAGAAGTATATGTAATATACATAGTAAGAAAGCTGCATATAACTTAAGAGCATCTAATATCTTCATTTAACATCGTTATCATTCTCTTTCCATCTGCTCCATTTTCCCACTGCTTCTCAATAATTCTCCTTATCTGTTACAACGTTTATTTGAATCCTTTCAACATAATATTGCTTAAAAAGTACCCCGCTTCACATGTCATTGAGTCCAGTAACTTTAAATTTCTTCTTAAGTAATAAGTCTCCATTTAGATGACGACATTTTAAAATTTTGTAATGATTTATTCCTATGTTGATAATTGTACAGTACTGCGATTTAATATGCAGACACAACTTTTGCAAAGTGAACAAAATGCCTTTATTGCTGCATGTAGTCGCATGATTCTTTTTATCTTTGTCTGGTACTCTGTTTTGTTCAAGGCTAATTTCACTTTGTGTATTAATCCGCAAAACCTATATTTAGCCAATGCTGACCATGTTATGATCTCGACAGTTACATCCAGTTGTAATCATCAAAGAGAAGAATTTGACAGTTTTGTGAAGTTCAAAACTCTTATCAAAGCATTGTTGAGCCCATTTCCTGTAAACTTTGACTTTTGTAGATAATGATGTAATATTAATCTTAATGGTACATGTACTTTAGCCGACACTTTCTTTGATAACGGAAACGTAACATTGGTTGACAGGTATTAGTTGAGATAATTGGATTACTTACCTTACCACATGAATTAATATTTTAAATAACACATGACCGCTTGTGAGGGGAACATTTTATTTTTTTGTACTAATATGTGGGCTGCTGGTCATGTTGAAGGGGTAGCCGTTCTTGAGGGGTACTTTTGAACACAAATTCATTGATGCCAATGGATTCTGGACATAAAAAGCGGTTGGCCACTGGTCATGGGGGTCGTTCAAGAGGTGGACCACTATATATTATTTGCAATAATTCTTGTGTGTGCTACAAAACTCGAAACTTTTGATACATTGCCCTAAAATTCAACATAAGTTATTGGCATGAAACCATCATTCTTGTCATGATCCATTTATGGACTTATTTAGAGTTATAGGTGTTTGGTGCTAAATGTATGTAATATACTGCCTGTGATAATTCTTGCATGTTGAATAGTTTCAGACCTTTTGATAAATTGACCTGAAGACTTTAATGACATTAGGTGAACCATTCCATTCTGTCATCATGCTTTGAAGTATATTTTTCAAGAGTTAGTCCCCAGTACTTGTATTGGAATACTTGCATGGGCAACTAGCTTTTGATGACTTACTTGTAAAATATTATCAACATCATATGAAAATATTCTTTTGTCTAACTCCAAGAAGTTTTATCTATATTGCTCAGAGTCCCAAAGAGCTTATGGGGTGACCTTAATATATTGTCCATCATCTATCCACTGGAGCATTGCCATGAATCTTTTCAAACATGTTTAACACATTGAATAATTGGTTCTAAATGGAACAGTTCCATTTGGAAATCCGTTATGGTCACCACGGTGAACATCTTGTCAATATTGTTGCTGCTTCTCCAGCATAAATGGTCATATCAGCATAGGATATGGCATCAGTTGAATTATTCTATACATAGTAACATACATTTAGAGATTTCTCCTAGTTCTTGTTGGTCCTCAGTAAAAATAGTGCTTATTTGCTCTCCAATATGGTTGCCATGATGGCCATTTTGAAAATCATAATATTTCTATTCCTCCTGATGCTTAGTTGGTCCTAAATGAAAATTATGCTGATTTGATATCCAGTATGGTCATCATGGTAACAGTCTTAAAAATGGTATTGATACTCCTGCTAAATGGTAAGTGCTATCAACATTGGGGTTTTATGGCAAGATTTTTAAGGTGTCTAGTTTACCATATATGAAAATGATGGTGAAACAATGGTGGCCATCTTGAAACTCTTGCTGTTGCAACTTCTGAGGAATGACTGATCATATTAACCTAGTAGGGACTTGTGATGTTTATTGCACTTTTACACGTCATAATTTAAGTCTTTTGATATTTGTACTATCAATCATATCCTTTTTGTGTTTCATTTGACAGTCACTTTTCTGCCTTTTTTTAAGTTAATCATAATTCTGACACAGAAATGTTTTTCATTGTATGTTAATAAAGAAAACTTCTCATAGTTTAAAATATAATTTTACTTTTTCTAGATCACATACTGAATTCAGCTGGGAGCACAGTCACACAAAAGTGGAGAGAGCATAGTAAGTATGAACTATTCAGTCTACAGTATTATCTTGCATTATTACTTATCATGGATTAAGTGTCTAGAAAATCTTATTTAGTGTTTGTAGTGTTTTATATATTCACAGTAGTTATGTTCGAACTTTCCTGCTATATTATTCATTTCCATTGTTGTACATTCATGCTGGAAAAAATACATAATGGCGACCAAAAGGAACTGGAGATGTGAAGGGCAGTGGTGAATTAAGCTCAATAATTCAAAAACTGAGCAAATATTTAATCATCTTTTATCATGCTGTCAAATAAGAATGTCTTAGTCCATTCCAATTTGGAAACTATTTTTGGTTTTGCATTAATAACTTGTGCTTACATTTAGCCAATGTAATCCTGCCATCCATGGTTGAATCAGAAAAACGTGTTGCTTGTTTGATGTGTTAAAGGTAGTGTATTATATTAGGGCTTTCATAATCAGGCAAGGATGATGTCACAACACTAACTAATTGGATAGCAGAAGATATTGAAGATGTTAAGGACAGTGGGAAATAAAGAAAAGGAAAACATTGCATAAGTTTCATATTTATTTTTATTAGAATGTTGAGACATTATTTGCATGCATTAGAAAATTGACAATAGGTTTTAATAACAATTATTAAATATCTCCCAGTTTAATACTAACTTTTATCTTTTCTGCCATTGAGATATGATACAAATGACCTTTTCAAATCACTATATATCACATTGCACATAAACGTTTTGATACTGCCATTACTGTTCAAATTCTAACCACTTTAAGTTTTTATATTATATAATATAGGATTCTCTGTTTTATTTTTATATGCTCACCATAATCAGTGTATTATGATATAATGATGCCCATCCATCCATTGATCTGTTAATAGTTTCATTTTTGCACAACAACTAGAGTTGTCCACCATCTGCAGTTAAGAATATTTGTGGATGACTTGCACTTGAGATAAGGAAGATGCCTATTGATTTTGTGCTCAAAAGGTGAATGGTAAAGGTCACTGGGGCTGAAAGATGAGGGTTTCTGTACAGTAAATTGAGTTCTCCATCATATATGATTACCAGGCATTGTGGATGACTTGCACTGGGGGTGAGGAAGAAATATATGTATTTGGAGTAAACAAAGAATTATATCAAGTTTGTGGTCATTGGTCAAGGTCACTGTGACTGAAAACTGAAAGATAACTTAACAAAAATTTCATTTATCAGGATAGAGGACTATTAAACACAGTGATTGCATATAATGTACTGTTCATATTTTAAACAGCAGTAATTGTCACTTGGAATTAAATTGTGCATATATTAAAATATATTTTTACCTCCACTGACCACAGACCAAAGAGCTTATGGGACGGCCTTTGTCCATCATCCATCCAGTAGCATAAAGTACATGGAGGATTACCATCAAACTTTACTCATACATTTGTCCCAAGGCCTTATTGGTCCTAAATAAAAATGGTGCTGCTCAGACATCCAAATTTGTCTGCTTATCTTGAAAATCTTGTTATTGCTACTCCTTTTCCATGTATGGTCATATCAACATGTGACTGTTTTCTTCAAATACATTACCCAGTCATAATACCTTAGGATAACTACTACTGCCTTGTAAATCCAGCCCTCCCAAGATACTACTTTTAGCTAAAGGGAGCTAAACGTTTTCTGCTGGCCTATATGGTGGTCTGACAGAGTGATCTCCCCTTAGGTATAATATAAGCTGGCAAAGACTAAAAGTACCTTGGTAACAATATGGAGAAGTTTTTCACTTCCAAGGAAAGTATACTCCATCTATATTTCTGACTTTTTCTCTCTCTATTGCAACAAAGTTCTGCCTTTACCAGTTGCTAATACTTTGTCATCCCACATGTAGGTACTGCACATGAAGCCTAAGTGACTCCACATTCAGTGCAGGCTATACTTATTTTATATGTGCAAGTCTCTAGTGTTCATATAACTTATCTATGTGTAATTCCATTACAAACAGGTATATATTGGCGAGTTATATCCAGATCTTTCATAGCATCCAGGCACCAACTTTTATGTATTTACTTGTAATGGCAATCTCTGGGCCTTTTCCCTACAAGTTTTGCCTCGTAATGGATATTGTTGCACCTACTTTGTGCATCTCTATAATGGTGCCTGGGTTCCCTTTTACACGAATGTTTTTTGTGTGTAATGTAGACACTCGTATATATTTATGTATTTCTTCTGCTCTGGTCAGACATGTACAAGTCGGCTCTGTACATGATTTATTCAGTCACCTCGTGCGCATGTACGTTTAAATTGGAGACACTTGAGTCATGTTTATCTGCATATACAGATGAGTCTTATTTACTATGGTATATTTAGCCTTGGAATACCATGCTTCAATGATTCAGGCTGTCCTTGACCTTCCCTACAGATAGCATTGTAATTGAGATAATCTGCTGTCACTTTTCTTCAGGTAACCATCATTTGTTATAGCTCTGTGCCCACATGGTATTCAAACATCACATGTGCAGGCTCACAGGTTTATAAACAGGTAGTATTGTTATTATATTTTACCTGTAAGATTCCTTTCTTTATTAGACTGTTATCAATTTCTAGGTCAACTATTTATTGATTTAGCTCTGCATGGACATTGTGTTGTAAAGACAGGTGCAAGGCTATAGTTTTGTGTTTTGCTATATTTTTCCTTACAGATTACAACTATGGGCAAAGTGCAAACAACATACAGCTGAGGGTGAAGACATCACCAGTCTGTATGCTGACTTTTCCTCTGTGTGAATCTTTATGGGGACAAGGGAGATAATTCAACTTATCCTTCAGCCATGACGTGCCTGACACACACGATCTGAAACAGCTCCATCACCATCACAGGGCTCAGCATTCTGGAACTCCCTCTAACTTGCCTCCTCAGGGTTTGACTTGATTTCTCATGCAGAACATTGAGGGATAGAGCTAACAAATAGCCAAGATCCCTCTTATTTAACAGACATGCAGACAGGTTACATGGATCAAGTATACCTTAACCCATCCCATCTGAAGATCGTAATGATATTCTTCACACAGCTGGCCTATTTCCATTGTGACCGGCTTAGGCCATAAACTAGAAACCATAAAAGGCCAACATTATTACGGGCTCAATCAATAACAGTCTGGGTTCCAGTACATCAAACCCCACTTTTGCAGACATGACAGGGGTAAGTCTAACCCTCATACCACCTTGAGACACTCATTCGGCACAATGCCGCCAATAGTTCCTCACATTTCAATGGATGTCACTTCACAGTTTCTCTACACTCTAATATGAGAAGTGTCTCTTTACCCAGTGTCTGTCTTGAAGTCACAGTTTCTAATTCAGGGTGTTCTACCAGTTTATTGAGTGACAGACCTCATCACTTTTCAAGAGCTAAGCCATGAGCATTATAGGGGACACTTGGCAGTTTGTGAGCAATATCATTGTCACGCCTTAGTTGTTGGACTTTCGTTCTCTCTGGTTATCTTCAACCAACAGAACATAGCTGATCATCTTCCACTCCAAATACCTCAGGGCATGCATGGGAGTCAATCTCAAGAATGACCCGAGTACTAAGTGGAGCCACTCATGCCCAATGCCATGACTGCAGCTACCAGTCCAACTGGCGGAACACAACTCTGCCTGCACTTACTGGAAGGACCAATATATGACCAAGCTAAGAGCACAACCTTTATCTTTTAACCTTCTGTTTAACGTCCCAGTGGACGACGTCAGCAAACAAGGCATCAATGATACATATTTCCCTCCCTCCCACAACCTCAGCTTCGATATAGTGATAGTATGGGAAAGCAATAAACAGATCCAAGGACCAGTCTTAGGACACAAACCTCTGAAAGCTGTCCTATTGAATCTCCACCCATCAAAAGTTGTTTTTTTGCATGCCTAGTGAATATAGCACTGAGACAGTTCTATCCTTAGTTCCACACTTTTTCTTGGTCCCAACGGCAGATGACTCTCCATGTCTGGTCATCAGCCTAAGCACCATAAATCAATTCATCCATGCCCCTTAGTTCCCACTGGAAACACCACAGCACATTTTGAACACTCCATGAAGGGACTTTGCCATAACTGTGGACTTAGATGGCACATACCTTTATGTCTGTATTCACAAAGCTCACAGGATGTTCCTGCGATTTGCCTTCAACATTGTATACCATTTCAGGGCACTTCAGTTGGGGCTGAACATTCTCATCAAGAAGGAAAAATCTGACTTAGTACAATCTCAACGATTTGTTCATCTAGGTATGGAATTCAATACACATGCAACATATTTCGTCTCCCTCAGGATTGGGCATTGAAACAACCCATGGTAGCACCTTATTTCAAGGAAATTCTATCCACACAGGAATCCCTTCGCCTACATGGCTTGCTCAATGTGGCAGCGGACCACATGGTACTAGGTTGCTTTCTACTTCATTGCTACTGTTTCCTCCAAACAAGTGGAGTTTTGTAGTTTGTTCACTTTGCCATCCTTCCACCATTGACACCCAATTAAGGCACCATCTGCGGAATTGGGAGCAACCTAGCTTGGCTCACAGCAAGTATACATCTACATGTCTACACTCTTGAGATTATAGTCTGTATCGATGCAAGTATAGAAGGCTGGGGAGCCTGCCTACTACCATCCTTCTGGATGCCATGAGTGCATGCTATCCCCAGGAATGACAGCTCTATATCAATAATTCTGGAGAGGACAGACAATGTGAAAGTCCTTCACCAGTGGCAGGAACATTTGCTTGGCAAGTGAGTTCTCATTCTGACCAACAACTCTACAGTAGTGACTTATCTTTAATGACAATCCTACAATGTAGATTAATCTCCAACAAGGAGAACCCCTGTCTCCAGACTTTTGCGTCATAGTGTGGGACTTTCTGAAGTGGTGTTGTCATCAACAAAGCCACATACATATTTGCCATATCCCAGGATGCCTCAGCTTCTGGTCGGCTCTTTTTCATAAAACAGTCAACTAGTACAGTAGGAATGGTCTGTCCATCCCTCGGTTCTTATTCAGATCTGTACCTGATGGGACCAACCATTGGTGGGCCTGTTTGTGACAAGGTGGTATTCCAAACTCCCATCCTTTGTCTCTTCCATCCCAGACCCAGCAGCTTGGGCAGTTGATGCCTTATCATTGGTTTGGACCAACCTAAACTTATACACCTACCCACCAACAACTCTGATTCCAAAAGTGATACAGAAAGCAAGGGAATCAGCCTTTCCCATAATCCTCATTGCACCACTCCAATGGGAGAAGTTGTGGATCAACGACATCATCAATCTTGCATCCGAAACCCCTTGAAAAATTTGGGTTTTCCTTCATCAACTCAAACAACCTTGATGATTGTTGTTTCATCTTTGTCCAGAGCTCTCAGACACACCCTCAGACTTAAACAAATTTTGCAACCAGTCATGGAGAGAATCGCTCAAGCATGATGGCCCTCCACTCTGAAAGCATATGAAGTCAAATGGCACATTTTCACCCAGTGGCACGCAAACAAACATATCTTGCCTCTCCAGGCATTGATAATGCAGAGAGCTAACTTCCTCCTCTGGCTCTTTAAAGAGAGCATGTTAGCACTGAGTATGATCAAAGGTTAATATGCTACGATTGCTGACATCTTTTATCATTATGGTAGAGAGGATATCGGACTAACCCAGGACTTATCCGTACTTCTTGCCAACTTTGTGTATACATGGCCAAAACCGTTAACCCTATGCCCGAACCGGAACCTATCTTGAGTATATACCGTCAGTCTTATTAATGATGGCATCCTCTTTTATCAACGAGAATCATCTTCCTTCCACGAGTAACTAAACTTTTATCATGAACCCTCTGTCTCATTTGGACACATCAATTGAAGGCCACCTACAAGATCCAGTCCAATCTTTTAGGTGTTACTTTAATAAGAACACAGCTGCTGCATTGAGGGAGATTACACCTTCTACTTTTCATAAAAGGACAGGAGGATCTACCACATCCTGGAAAATATGGGTTATTCATTCAGCAAAATAGGGAAATTGCCCTAGTTCAGATGAACTTATTACATATTTTGGCTTATGAGGTTCGAGCAGTTGCCACCAACCTAGCATCAGACTGGAACTGTTTGCTAACTGACATCATTCAGGCAGTGGGATAGAGGCTGGAGTCCACATTCTCTTAGGTTTTATCTCTGATATCTGTCATCCTAGAGGACATACATCACCATTCCAGATTGATCAACAGCTTCTTAAGACATGGCCTCATGACTTCGCTGGATTTGTGGGGGAACATTTTTCCCTTTTTGAAGCCATGCCCTGACAGATCAAGTTCCCTCAAGTCGGGTTACCTAGAAGCTGTCTCAGTACCTTAGGGGACTGGAGATGATATGTTCGGGGTAAGGGGATGTACCTCTCTCCACCTCTTAACTAATCTTCTTAGGTATTTATAATTGGGTAACATATTTGAAGAAGAAACCAATTTTCCTAGTAAAATATGTTTCTTTGAGAATACTAAATACCCAATCATAATACACATACACCCTCCCAGACTCTCTGCAGTTACATCCATAGAGAGCATGCCTTTCACTCCAGTAGTAACTGCTGTAATTTTAGCCTTCTCCGCCAGGTATTATACATAAGGGGATGTCACTCTGCCTGACCTCCCTTTAGCTAAAAATTGTATCTGGGAGGGCTGGATTTGCGAGGTAGTAGTAGTTCTACAGTATTTTGAAAAAAAAAGTTTATGATATCTATTGTATTAGTTTGTTGGTAGCATCCTACCAGTTTTAGAAATGAAAGCAAATGGAAGCTTCCAATGTAAACAAGCAAACAGACTGCTTGCTGTCCATTTCTGGTTTCCAGAATATTCTATTTCAGTAAAAACTGTGTTATCTGCATTAAATATTTGTAATGTCTAGTTTTAATATTTCTAAACAAATTGAACCAATAAATAGGAGGAACTCTTATGTATATGTGTTCAGAGAATCAAGTCCAGTATTTGAGGAATTGTTGTAATTATCAATGACTGTAAACTACATCACACCTGCTACTTGAAAACATAGACTGGCTTGAGCAGATATGGTGACCATGTTGCTAAAGAAACTCACAAGCTGTTTGGGACTCCTTAGCAACAATCAGGTTAGAATTAAATGACTAAATTTTGTGCAATTTTTATATCCTTGATGCCTTCTGTTTTAAAATCAGCAAGGGGGTGTGTACAAACAAATGGAATGGGGTAGGAATACTAATGTTAGTTCTGAGTGAAAGTGATGCTGATCTGTCATCTAATATGGCAGTCATAAAAATGTTATCTTCCTGCTACTTTTGGTATACAGATAATAATATTGACATGGGGCTTTCATCACAAGACTTCTTATAATCTCTATTTAATCCTAAATGAAAATGGTGCCACTTAACTGCCAATATGGCCAATACAATGGCCATCTTGAAAATCTTGTTCATGCTACTCCTTCTGAAAGACTTGTGATGTTTAGTTAGTCCTAAGAGGGTCGGTGGTTCTTTCTGGAGATTTCCTGGGTTCTTCCTCCACCATTAATACTGGCCGCCATGTATAGCCTATCTTGTGCTGAAAAATGGCGTTAAAACATACAACAACAACAACATTAGTTAGTCCTAAATGAAAATGGTAACAATCTCACAATGGTAACAATAATATGACCACCATTTGAAAATAGTGATCACTACTGCTTCTATGGAGGACCATGTCTGCATTTTCACAGAAGACTTCTTATGATAAACCATTTGACTAGTTCCAAATGAAAATGGTGCTGATCTAACCTAGTATGGCTAGAGCAGCAACCATCTTGAAAATATTAGCATATCACTATTCACTCTAGATATATGGTCACATCAGCATGGGATTTTATGAAAAGACTTCTTATGCTGGTTGCTTCATTAAAATGAAAATGATGCTGAACTGGCAGTAGCCATCTTAAAATTTTTGTTATTTTACAATGATGTGCCTTGTTTGTCTAAATGAAAATGGTGCTGATCTTTCATCTCATATTGCTGCTACAGTGGCTACTGAAGTTCTTATTATTGCTCAGATAGTTTCAACACTCAGCATCAAAAAAAAGAAATGGTCTTATCTTGACTGACTAGAACTTCATTTTGGTCAATATACAGTGTGACCCTGCTATAACACGGTAATTGGGGTTCATATAACCTAACTGTGTTATAGACTGAACCATGTTATAACCAACCAAATGGATTAGCTGAAGAAAATGATGCATTTACCAGAAATTTTGCTGAGCGGGGGGTGGGGGGGGTGAGGGGGTATAATAGCAGCTGCCAAAAATATGTGCTTTTCATTAAATGAGGACAAACCAGTCTGAACAACACTTGTATGCTGACAACTTACATTTGTGTAGTACAATCCATAATCCGTTAAGTACTGTACATGTATTTAATAAATCCATTAAATCCATGATCACATGTTATAAATTTCGTGTTTGACTGACATCCCATTCAAAACACAACACATAATTATTTTAAAAAGTGTTTTAATCTATATACGATTGTCACTTAACAAATCACTACAGTTGTTGCAAATAGCACAAGGCTATAACTGTTTACATGCTGTATGTACATGTACTTAAATTAGCCAAGATTTTGGTCTGCTGGAGACAGTATCATCTTGTCAAAGCTGCCAAGGGGATGAGGCTATTGATCGGAAAATGAAAACTTGAACAAATAAAAAAATTTAACAAGCAGCTCTGTAGTATACCCCATCTTCAATCAACTTGACTGCCATATATCTATGGCTTCAAAAGATTGGAAATGTAATTTGGATTTATGTGCCATTGGTAGTGACCATAAGGAAAAATTAACCTTTCATGGCACAATAAACATGTTCCAGTTGCACTGTATTACGGAACTCTTGTTTACAAGTACTCAAAAACTACTAACAATGGGATACATTTATGTTGCTCAGGAAGAAGTTCAAAGCTTGGACTCTTATTAAGTCAGTGTATATGTTAATAGTTTATGTTTCTTTCAAATACATTAGTTTTGGTTTTTAACAGCAGAGCAACACTTTGAAGTTGCACAATAAAGTGAAATATCTTGCTCAAAGTCACACCACTGCCATTGATTCTAGTTGAACTGATGGTTGAAATTGAATCCGTACCCATCTTTTCATAAGACAAATGCCTTAGCCACAGACCCAATGAAGCTCTTAAAATAAAGTAATAGCATAACATTCCTAGAGTTGACATTCACTTTCTTAAATAATGTTGGTAGGTTACATTAGGAAAGTAGATTGATCTTATTTTACATCCACACTAAAAAGCAAACAGGAAAAAGTCATGCCTAGAAGTAAATAAACCTTTTCTATATAAACATGTGGAATACACAAGAATCTTTTTAAATGATTTTTATTGATTAAAGATGCAAGTGAAGTGAAGGTTAGTCATCATTTGGAATCTGATGCTGAATCACTCTGATGTTTGAGTTTTTCTGAAGGTGGCCATCATGCATTGGCTATTCAGCTATCAATCACTCTGTTATCTCCCAGCACTTTGGCAATTCTCACCTCCACCCAAGTAACACAGCACTTACCAGTAAGTGGGGAGCAAGTATGAAGGGGAGTGAATATTCCACAAAATTGGGTTCAGAAATGTTGTTCTAAAATTCATGGTTTGCTCATTTGATACATGTCATAATAGATAAAAATTCAAAAACCTTTGCTAGTAGTAGTGGATGAACAGTATAGTCTATGTCATTAATCCAGGCAGTTTTTCACATATGCTGACTTTGGATTTGATAATGCTTAAAATATTGTAGCTAACAATATACATTACCTTATTAGAAAAGGTGCAAAAAAACTCTTGAACTTTATCTGCAAGTATATTTCAATAATTTTAATCACACTTTGTAGGAAATACAGGACAGTTTCAGCGAGACGATGTCTTGGTAACTCCAGGTGGTAATCTAAGGTACGAGGAAATCATTCATGTTGCAAGTGACATCAACAACATCAAGAAGGCTGCTAAAGCTGGGCTGAAAAAAGTAGACATTGATAAAATGAAGACTGTTGTTGTTTCCATTACTCAAGATGGTAATTATGAATAAAACAACATTGCATTTACTTGATTTGTAATATAAACACATTTAAGTAAACTATGCAGAGTATCAGATGCATATTGAGGTATCAAACAGAAATAGCAAAATGTATCAGACCATATACTTCAGATTTCTATTAAACTGCCTAATGATTTTTAGACATTATTGGGAATCAATGATAAATATTCACAGTAATATTTAAAATGGTTCATAAATTTTATTTTGACAGACATTATCAAATAAGATTTAGATTTTTCTTGTCCTAAGGGGCAATGCCATTTTCTTTCTTGCATACAAAATCTAATCCAACGTGGCATCACTTTAAGTATTTTTCATTTCACTTTAAAGTTTGATGAGATTTTACACATATTTTGACCAAAACTTTCACTGAAATTATGTTGAGGTATCACTCAAATTTCTTTGAGATATTTGTGAGGTTTCACCAAAAAATTGACTAAAACTTTTGTAAGATTTCACTAAAATTTTGATCATTATATAGTATTTTACTGAAGCTTTTTAGTGTTTCAGACATTTCAGCAGGTTTCAAAAAAATAATGGATATGAATTAACAGGACTTTATTAACCAAGGTGATATTTAAGTGTGCATGAAAAGAATGTTGTAATTATATGACATCCATTAGGCAAGAGAAATGTGAGTTAATAATAATAAAAATAATAATAATAATAATGACTTTATTTAGAGAAGGTAATTCAATTAGTTACAGAACTAATCTACCTTGAGGCCTTCTATCTGTGATGTACAACATATACAGTATATACAACATGATATGAAGTATCTGACACTAAATAATTAAGTGGTTTTAAAAATCAAAGTATCAAGCCTGGAACATATGTACAGGCATCTGTGAACACATAAACATATATAAAATATAAAATATTAATTTTACTTTGAAAAATTCAGCCGTGAAAATAATGCAAAATTACAGAAAAGCATCCATTTGAGACAATTGATTATGAGAAGAAGAAAAGCTAGTAGCCTGCCTTATGTCACTTGTACTGTATACTGGATTTTTGATTGCACAAACTATGATGCTGTTGTGGTCTCTCGAATTAGTCCTTGTTCCATAAGCAGCCATGACAAACGTTTTATCATGATACAATTACTCTTATTTTACACTGAATTCCAACACACCAAGAATATTTTAATAATATACATAATAATGCCTCACGAGACTGAAAGTAGATTCTACTTTTCAGCCAAGAAAATTCCGCAAAGATATGACTATCTTTGATAGACATGGATATCTGGCAACAATTCCAGTGATATACATGTTGTCCCTCCTTAAATTCTGAAGTTAATCAGTTTGGAGTTGAAAGTCATCCTGATTCTTGGTTCAATTCCTTGTCCTGTTTAGCACGCTAGCCACTACTGTAAAGCTCTTTATGGTACAGAAAGCAAAATGCTTGTCCTGGCGTTCAGTTTTCATACAGATTGACCAATTATGTTCCTATGAAATTTGCATTCAGGGTTTTCTCATTGCCGCACATTTTTCAAATGGTTATTCAATCCCTTGTCCCACTCGAAAATTTGAATCGCCATGTTTAGCAAACATGCTCTTTCCCATCAGTTTCTGTGACGCGACAATTCATTGCGCAATTACAAAATTTTGACCAATCAGAAAGCTTTATACAACGATCCTCTGTTAAACAATAAACGGAACAAATACTTATTTGAAAGCTCGTTGTGGAATGGGACCGGATAGAGCATTGTTTTAAAAAAAGTTTTGGAGACGATATTAAAAAATGGGTACATATTGAGGAAATTCAGGTCAGGAGAAAAGCAAAATTATGTTTTAAAACGGAAAACAAGATGAAAACTTGTTTGAGGGCAGTTAAATCCAATTGAAGTTAATTATGCCTTATTTAACTGATGTAAATGACTAGGTTCTTCATTCTGCCTAGATGTTAGTTAGAAAATAAACTAAGTCCAGATTCCTCCTTTCATATAACAGATGCTAGTGACTGAGTTCCTAATTCCACCTAGATGGTGGGTGGAAAATCAACCAAGTCCAAAATTATGCCTAAAGATGTATTTATAGCAGGAATTTGACAAAAGTCCATCTTAGAGTTAGACGGACTCTGGATGGATTCATCTTTGACTTCTCAAATTTTCCATGTCTGCCTTTGTATTAACCAGATTTTTTACATTTTAGGCAGATTCCGCCTGGAGTCTGCTTAAGTTCCAGGTGGAATCTGCCTAATTATTACGTACGGGTAGCCACTGACTAAGCCTTATAATTTGACATTACATCATCTTACCAGACCACCAATTCCTCCCTTAATGGTCATTATCAGAGAAACCCCATTGCAAAACCGGTAATATATACTGAAAATAACTCGAGATCAAGTTGTGCATAAACTAAAATTTAATAAATTATCATTTTATGCACAACAAAACAGTACTGAATTGTACAACAAAAGATTTAATACAGGCATTGTAGGAATATAGGATAATGAATAAATGCATTCATTTGCTGTCTCTCTCACTCATGCTCTCCCTTTCTTTCAAACATGCCACCTTTCATTATTACCAATATTCTGTAACATTAAACTCGTAACTAAAATAACATCAATACTTAATTACAATATTTAAACAATAGTTGGCTCTCTCTGTGGGGGCTACTCATTGGCTAGAATCTGAATGTAAAAGACTTAATTCCCAATCAGTGCTAGGCTGATCCCAGCATTACAGTGGATTCTGGGCTGATCCCGTCTTCAAGTAAATCTATGCTAGGCTGATCCCAGTGTTATTGTGTAATCTGGGCTGATCCCAGCTCAAGGATAATTTGTGCTAGGCTGATCCCAGCATTAAAGTGCATTCTGGGCTGATCCCAGTGACCGTATACTGTGCTAGGCTGATCCCAGCTCAAGTAAAATCTGTGCTAGGCTGATCCCAGCATTCAGGTGTATCCTGGGCTGATCCCAGCTTAAGTAGATTATGTTCTAGGCTGATCCCAGCATGCTAATGTATTATGGGCAGATCCCATCTTAACTGATCGCCACATTAAAGTGCATTCTGGGCCGATCCCAGCTCAAGGATAATTTGTGCTAGGCTGATTCCAGCATTAAAGTGCATTCTGGGCTGATCTCAGTGACTGTAGGCTGTGCTAGGCTGATCCCAGCTCAAGTAAAATCTTTGCTAGGCTGATCCCAGCATTAAGGTGTATTCTGGGCTGATCACAGCTTAAGTAGACTATGGGCTAGGCTGATCCCAGCATGCTAATGTATTATGGGCTGATCCCATCTTAACTAAATCTATGCTAGGCTGATCCCTGCTTAGAATGTATTCTGGGTTGATCCCAGATTCATGGACTAGAGCTAGTCTGATCCCAGCATGAAGGAAATATTCTTTTTTTGCTATTTAAAACTGTAAATGAAATTTATTTAATGGGCATGACCTTTGTGTTATTAGTATAACTTATGAGTGTTCGATTGGGGAAAAATGCCAAATTGCATTTGATATTAAAATATATCAAATGAGAACCCCCAAGATGATGCCAGTTTGGAATGCGAGAATCCATTTGGAAGGACTGGTGTCCAAAGCACATGGTACTAAATGTATGTACACAACTTTTCCTGAGCAGAAAGATGTCGGTTGGGGTGAACTCTGATGTAGCATGTATAACATGACAAAGACCATCTTTCTAAAGTCCTAATTAGATGGTCCTCCATACCAACTGCAGATGCAGTTGTGGCTGCTCGATTATGAAACAAATGACGAGAAGAGTTTGCTCATCATAGCCCATGTGTGCCAGCAGGAGATTCAAGTACGACAGAAAAAAGTTCCCTACTAAATGGCAGGCCCATGGAATCGACAAATAAAGGAGCATTTGCACCATGACCTCCAGCCAAAGCACCGTGCCGCTGCAGACTAAAATACTGCTCCATACAGGACATGGGACACAACCATGAGTTCCAAAAGAAAGAAATCTTGACACCAGCATGAAATGGGTCCATTTTTAAAGATGGCAAGGTCAGTATAAGCATAGATTTATCTGTTGAAAATGTCACATCCCAAATCCTCAGGTAGTTGCTTGAAGAAATGCTCTGCAGTGATCAAACTGAATTCACCACATTGCAAGAATCCCAAAAATGTCACCAGACACATGCACTGCAGTGACAAATCCATATCAGGTGAAAAGACTTAACATAGCTGACAACTGCGGCACCATCCTATATGTAATAGGAACTCTGGGCTTACTATTTGAAATGTTGTTCCTTTTTGTCCCACGAAGTATACACTGCAGCCTGTCAGACTCCTGGAAAGGTTTACTTTGCCAAGCCTGTAGGTAATGGAATTAATCCCTGCAAGGTACAGCTTAATTGTGGAGTACTGCAGCTGCAGCCTGGTGTGACAGTATGTGACAAAATAAATAAAAGCATCTTCTGAAAGCACGGGCAAAGAGTCAGCAAGTGCACCAGCGTCTGACATGTCCAAAAAGTTCAGCAAACACTGGAAGCCAGTTCTGTACACTGACCTAGTTTTATTGGACACTGATAAACACCACAAGTCCTGCACACTTTGTTTCAAAATAGCATCAACTCTGAAGCTGGAGGGGCACACAGCTGCAGTTTGGTATGCTTGGGGCACCAAGTGCCGGAACTTCTCGTTCTGAAATCAAGAAAGAGCATCAGATATAAAGTTATCCCTACCAGGTACATGGTGAGCCTGAATAATGAACTGACCTTTGGCAGCACACCATATCAGCCTTCAAACAAATTTCATTATGAGAGGTATTTGGGATCGGCCTTTGTTAATGATTTCAGCAGTTGCAGAATTGTCACAGTTCACCAGAATTCTTTTCTTGGTCCACTGATTTCCCCACAACACAGCAGATACTCCAATTGGATGCAGTTCAAATAGAGCCATCGATGCTGAATTTCCATGTGGAATGAGATTTGGGGGGGAAATGTCCTTTAAACCACCTCCCATTAGAAAAACCTTGAAGCCTGTAACTGGGTTACATCTGTAATAAATTGCATATTTTCAGCTGGGGGTCACTATGTCATTTAAAAAGATTGAAATACCATTTTATTGTAATAAGAATAGCGACCACATTTTCGAATCGGCTCTGCATTCTGCATTCAAATGTACATGATGTTGTAAATGTGCGACTGATGCTGCAAGATCCCAGCTTAAGTAGACTATGTGCTAGGCTGATCCCAGCATGAAAGAAATATTTTTTTTTTCTTCTTCTATTTAAATCTTAAATTAAATTTATTTAATGGCCATGACCTTTATGTTATTAGTATAGCTTATGAGTCAGATTGGGGAAAAAATATTCTATCCCATGGCAGCCCTATGCGCATGAATAATGATGATGTATTCATTAATGGGTGGTGATGGGGGTGGTGGCAGGCCAGCAGAAATCCTTAAGAAAAGTTAGATGCAGAGACTCTAAATCCTTTGCCAGCTGTACCTTTGAAAAGCTAGCAAAGTGAAACTCTATATTAATTGTCTGTACCTTTGAAACCAGAGAGGTGACTGATCATATGCTAAGACTATCTAATGTGGTTAGCTGTTTGAATTCAGCTGGCAATGCCAACCAATAGGAATACTTCTGCTGATGCCCCCCCCCTCCCGTGCTCCTCCAGCAAGCCCCATGAAGACAGCAAGTAAGAGGCTAATAATAGTCTCCTGTATAATTCCATCTGCCTCTCAGTTTCAAGGTACATGTACAACACCTCTATCCTAGTGTTAGCCACTGACTAAGCCTTATAATTTGACATTACATCATCTTACCAGACCACCAATTCCTCCTTAATGGTCATTATTAGAGAAGCCCCATTGCAAAACTGATAATATATACTGAAAATAACTCAAGATCAAGTTGTGAATAAACTAAAATTTAATAAATTATCATCATATGCAATTGCCTGAAATCTGTCATCCAAGTTTGGTATGTTGGATTTTCTTAAAAATATCTGGCATGACTTAAGTACTCTACAATTAAAAAGATGAAAAGACATATGTAATGAACTATCATAAATTATCCCCCAAAATTTTGGGCCACTAGGTGGACTCTTATTTTTAATTTTTCTTTCAGATTTACTCTCAAGAGATGCCAAAAAATTTTGTATGGAGCTACTAAAGGCAGTAAAAGAACTGGCCGCAAATTTGAAGTTTGTTCAGTCAGTTACACTTGTCATTCAAGGACAGCATAATTTCCCATTCTTCAATGAAGTATTTGAACAGGAGAGCAGAATATGTGGGACTGAGAAAAAAACAGGTTTGTCAAATCACCCAATGAAAATGTTATTTCACATGTTACACAGTACAGTATAATTTATCATGTCACTGGGAACAATGAGTCCAAGTCATTGCTTATGAATATTATTAAATACCATCGGTATTTCCTTTAGCAATAGTTTAAACTTTAAATTTTTGTTTGCAAAATGGGTTAGAGTATCATTCTGTATCATCTATCCTTCTGTCCATTTTTTTTCTTCCACATAATAATGTTGTTTCTACACCACATACCATGACCTTGGTATTGCAACTGTTCCTGTCTGAATGGATAATATATCAGCATGGGTTTTCACTAAAAGCTTTCTTACAGTGTCTAGTTGGTACAAACTAAAAATGATGCAGATCTGACCTGCAACTGAGCTGTTATGGTGGCCATCTTAAACTCTTATCAATACTTCTTCTAAACTAATTGCTGTAGCAAGATATGTTTTCACTCCTTGATGACATCTCTTGATGTGTCACTGATCCTAAATGAAAATAATGCCACTCAGTTTTCCAACATGCCAGCCATCTTGAAAATCCTGTTATCATTACTTCTTTTGAACTGACAGTTTTCACAGAAAGACTTGTTATCATTTCTTCTAATTTGTTACCCAATCATAATACTGTAGGAGAACTGTTTCCATATTTTTACATTTGTAATCCATGGGGAGGGGGTGTTGGGATTTAAAATTGTGCAGGGTATGCAGAAACTTTCAAATATGAATGCTAATTTCTTAAAATATTTTATTACATGCAATTCAGATTTCCTTCACAATGGTATAGTTATATTCCCATGGCCTGGTAAGCCACAAATTAGTGGTACTTACTGCCATCAGTCAAACATTTGAAAATAATGCAGTATAATAAAATGCAAATAAAGCATAAAATGAACAGAAAATAAGAAAATCAGTGATATACGCCACTCCCTCGATAACTCGCTACCCGATAACTCGCGATCTCACATATAACGCGGTGTCTGGCATGGCTGCTGATTTTTTCCAAAGAAAATATATTTTAAATATCTTTAAAACATGCTGAACGTGAAAAAATTATGATAAGAATTAGTAAATTAAACCTTGGTACATCGCTCGTTTTATCATCAAAAATGGTGATTAATGCACATAAAGATAGAATCCATATTGTGAAATTTGCATGTTCTAAATAAGATATCATATATCATGTAAGTTTTGTTAGTTGTCAATACACTGTAAATAAACAGTCTGGTGAAATAGCAATCAATGAAAACTTCCGGTAAATGCTAACAGGTGACAACAGAGAATGAAATAAACACCAGTTAAATATCTTGCTATGTGAAAGTCACGTTCTAATCTCTTAATTCCGTTTCAGTGTATGGATGCAGATATACACAACTTTTTTACCCGAAATTTGTGATTTTTGATGTGCAATACATGAGTGCAGATTATACTTGTGTGCAGGTTATTTATGTGAAAATATGGTACTACCTCGCACATTGACCGCTCCGGTGGTCTAGTGGTAAGAGCATCCGCTTCAGATCTTCAGATATAGGAGGCCATCGTTTCTAACTTTGGCCGAGTCATAACAAAGACTTTTAAAAATGGTACTAGCAGCTGCCTTGCTAGGCACTCAGCATTAAGAGGTTAGGGTTAGGACTGGTTGGTCTGGTGTCAGAATAATGTGACTGGGTGGGAATGATGCTACATGTCTGTGGCATGATGCCTCAGTGCTAGATATCACTGTAAACTGCCACACTGCAGACATTATAGCAATATAACTGAGCTACGTTAAAAATCCAAATCACACACACACACACACCATCTCACGAATCCAGCCCTCCAGATTAAAACTGTTTAGCTTAAAAGCTAAAAGTTATCTGCCCACCTGGATGGCAGTAATAGCAATCTCCCTTTGATACCAAGATTGGTGCCAAGTCTGTTTGCAGTTCATACCAGTTTGCCTTAGATCTGAGACCAAAAAGTCTAAAATCTGGACACAAAACCAGATTCTGACCACAGGCGAATTTTGGGTAACAAAAAGTCGGGTCCAAAAAATGAGGTTTTTCTATCTGTATTTTGTAGTACAACTAGATATTCCAGATTATTTGGTATCATTGTAGAGCTACATCTGTCTACCTTTCTATAATACCACCCACTTTAGTGTATCTTGCATGACCATGATGCTACAGAGCTTGGCAGTAGGCTACTACCTCCTGCCCCGTAAAGTCGTTGCTAGGGGTTAATATGTTAAGTTTGTCTCATGTAATTCATGTGTATTCTGTAAAAACACCATTTCTTTATTTCTGTCTTACTCTCCATCTGTTATATGTTTCTGATGAATAACTTAAACTGTTATTTATCTAGATTTGAATTTTAGCTGGTTTCTTAGACACTGATGGTTTATCATGCCAAGGAGTGGAAGCTAAGTGCCTTTTCCAATGACATACCATGACAGCCTGCCCAGGCTGTGGCTTGGGAAGGTATCACACCTGTGACTCTTAGATTATGAATCGGATGCTCTACCAACTGAGCAACTGCATTTCCCCTCCACCCACCCAAAAAAGTAAATATTGGGTTCCTAATTCATAAATGGGGAGGCACTTGTATCGTGTAAAGTAAATTTACAAAAAATTCTGGCATTTTTCATAAGGTCTCAGTTCATGTGCAAATAATATATGGCTATAAAAATCTTAATGTTGCATGAGACTTGTGTGCATGAAATTTAGGTCATAATGTCTTATATGCTGTAGCTGCTATGAAGGGATTGCGTAGTCCTGTATACCTCTCTATGCATCACTGGAGAGCTATGGTTCTTCATAAATCACACACATATATATTTCCATACATATTTGACTACGTGTATCCAAGATGAGAGAGAAGGTATGTGAATGTATAAAAATGTGGAAGTGACGGCCCTTTTTGAGCATATCTTTAGGATTTTGCTAGGGTTCTATTACTGCATTTTGAATGTCTTATATTTTTTATTTTTCAAACTTGATTTTCACATATGTGTTGCACACTGCAAATGAAATTTTGTCAGTACCAGGAAACATTTGTGAACTGTATGGTATGACTCAGCTGGGGTTCGAACATATAACCTCTCACATCCAAGGCAGATGCTCTAATGACCTAATCGGCTGGTATGGTTGATCAAATTAAGGAATACATTTATCAAACTGGTAATAAAATAAAGTCTAATGTGTGCGTTCTCCCACCGATACATACAAAAATTGCTTTGATCACTAATATTCTGAACACTTGGTTTTGATACACTGCAGCAACATATGGCTATTGCTACGGTACAAAAGATCTGTGCAGTTTTGGTTTGTTTATTTATAGTAAAGAAATACCTACATTGTTATTCTGATGCAATAAAGTCAAAGGTTCCTAGTCATTGTTAAATATAAACATAATATAATTTTCAAAAATAAAAACAAAAGTAGGTGTAAGAGGTAATCAACCATACTGAATATAACTATATACATCATTTAGACAATGTTTCAAAACAAAAATACATATTTCTACATACTGCAAATGGTGCATCTCTTTAGGCAGTCAGCTTCATAGGGGCGTGTTATCCATAATATCTAAAATCCATGAAAATAGGTTCCATGACAGAAAACCATCAGCTTTACAATAGTATTTTTCTTTATTAAAAGCAATCCTGGATATCAATTAAATACTTATTACAGGTAGAGAGTGCGACCTCCTTTACTGACACAAGTTTCATAGGAATCTCCGTAAAGGCTAAATTAGCCATTACCAAACCTTGTCCTTTATAGATGAAGCATATTTCCCTACGAAGATGAAACTCCTCAGACTTGTTTTATGACAGAAAACTTTCAAACTGCTTGTATTTTGTGAACCCTTTCTGTCTTTAGAGAGCATGCTACTAGATGTATCAAAAAGTTTTGATTATCTGCTTTTTGTTTAGCTTTTTTTTAAATTTAAAAATGCATTTTATTGACATTATTGCACTAAAAGTAAACAAATTGTGTAGTAATCTCTTCCTTTGATAAATATTTAATTGAAAATTGCTGAAATTAATAGTTTGTGTTTTAAAGTGCTGGTAGCTTATGAATAGGTCTATTTTAACTCCAGTCTACTAATGATAATTTAAATCCATGTACTAAAATAATTCAACCGCTCCGGTGGCCTAGTGGTTAGAGCGTCCGCCTCGGATGCGGGAGGTCGCGGGTTCAATCCCCGGCCAAGTCATATTTAAGACTTACAAAAATAGTACTAACAGCTGCCTCGCTTGGCGCTCAGCACTAAGACGTTAGTGTTAGGACTGGTCGGCCTGGTGTCAGGATAATGTGACTGGGTGGGACATCATGCTACATGTCTGCGGCATGATGCCCCAGTGCTAGACATCACTATAAACTGCCACATTGCAGACATCGTAGCAATATGACTGAAAAATTGTTAAAGCTACATTAAAAATCCAAATCACATATAAGCAAGGCGCAAGCTACCGAGAGACCTCAAAAAATTGGAAAAAAATTGCTTTGACATCGAGAAAAATGTGTGGGGTGTTAAGCGGCATTAGGGAACTAACATTTATTTTCAAAATTTCCAACATATGAAAGATCATTCCAACTGGTTTCAACAATCTTCACGTGTACGAGAAAAAAATCCATGTAAACTAGACTAACTGTTGATACACCACCAAACAAGATTCCTTTTTCTCAAATACATGCGACATTTATTTCATGAGACAATGATCGATGTCAAAACTCATTTTTTGTATTGTTCGGTTAGTACGATATTGATGTCATGATTTCATTGGAAGTAATAATGAAACTTCTTATCATCCTTGAGGATATCTCTAAGTGCCAGTTCAAGAATTCTCTGAAACTCGCTTGAAAACAATGGTCCGTATCCGTGAAAACAAGATCTTTATTTTACGAAGTATTCATTTCGTTTGGCTGCATTGTTATCTTTGATCACAGTTATGAAAGAGTCGGTTAATTTAAGCTAGTTTATTTACATACACAATAACATTTATAAGGAATTCACCTGACATACGATGCCAGGGCCGCTAGATTTTAAGTTTGTTGGGTTTTCGTTCCTTTTAACTTTTCTTTTATTCCACCTCCTTTATTTGATTCAAAAGACATAATTAACGTGATAATACAAAGGATGCCAGCTTTTAATTCAGTACACCAATACAACAAATACTTCCAGAAGTCAGTTATCGAAACATGGTCGGCACTTAATAAGGTTCTCAGAGAAACGCTTGCAAACATAGCTGTTACGGTAGATTGATGCATTTTACGTTTAATTTAAAGAGGACACATTGCATTTATGATGATTACACTTAAAAGAGCTAAAAGATAGAACTAGAACTCAAATTTAATTTGATAAAAAATCATTTAATTTGTATTTATTTATTAAAGTACTGCTTCCACTTGGCGTAAGTGACATTTTCATTGATCAAAATTTCCTTACATATCGTTAATTGCAGTGTACTAGGAATGTCGTTTGGAAAGAAAAGGTAAAAAATTGTATGACCTATTTTAAAATTTGATATTTTATAGTGTTGATTAAAATTTCTAGGTCCTATCAACCGTTTTCAAGCAAAACATCATAATTTCTGTTACCAATTTTGAACGCGATTTCTTCAAGTTGAACAAACTACGGATCAATTTTGGGGGTATTTTTGGTTTAAAAAATGGGATGCATGCCTGACTCCGCACTATAAGCGGGTTCATGAGTTATCAGGGCGCGAGTTATTGAGGGAGTGGTGTTCATGGAAATTTTACTTCTGACCATCGGGGCCCCGAGTGGCCGAATGGTCTAAAGCGCTCACCGTTACGGATCACTGCCATCTCACCTCTGTCTGTGTGGGTTCGAGTCCAAGGCTCGGCTAGCGTAGGCACGTGGGAAAGCCTGCCAGTAGATTCTCGTGGGTCGGTGGTTCTTCCCTGGGTTTTCCAGGGTTCTTCCTCCACCAGTTATACTGGCCGCCATGTATAGCCTATCTTGTGCTGAAAAATGGCGTTAAACCCTAGAACAACAACAACAACTTCTGACCATCATTCCATTTTAACAGACCTTTTTAGTCAAAAGTAGCATCATCAGCTGCTTCATGTTTTTTATTACTGTGAACATTGGTCCTCAATGCATTGCTTCTATATTTGTCATCTCTGATTGTGATTTGTGCTAAAGAATGCCTCAAAATTAGCCAGAAACAGAAGAAAAAAATGAATGACCATACAAATTAGAATTGATATTTGAATGTCAGTTTTATGTCAAGAAACATAAAATTTCATTTTCTTTACTGTGAAGTTAAACCCTACAATTGTATGGAGACAAAAATGGTAAGTGGTCTAAGTTCCACAGTTTGCCTTCATGATAAGTTGTTACTAAATTTGATAAGTATTAATAGCAATGCTGAAATACTCATGCACAGGCCACATGAGCCCATTTACAGTTATTGTCATAGTGTTTAGCTCTTCCCAGTCATTCATAAGTTCATGAAGCAGAATGTGTGCCACACTACACCTGTATATATTGGCTTCTCTATTTTTATTTTGTAGATTTAGACCATGGGCAAGACCAGGCTGACAACTACTCTGCATGTGTAGCTTATTCTCTTTATCATTTTATGAATACATGTCAGACTTGTATATTATGGAAAGAGGTCAGTGGGTGGCAATTCTATTCGTAGAAGGCACAGAAGTATACCTTGAGGGACAAAGACATAAGCAGCTTGCACACAAGGGTTTCAAACCATATCATTTACTAGGGAGCAAGATAGAGAGCAATAACAGCCTTAGTTACTATCTCGCATATCAGAATTACAGACCAGCTATATGGATCAATATTCCATACCCTGTTCCAACCTCAAGTACTGGATATCATCATCCCAGTATAATTGCCCTGTTCCTTCACTACCAGATGTGGCTATATACCTCTGATCACAATGGCATGACCACAATCGATCATAAAATATCAGCCACCAGAAGAATGAACTTTGTCCAGTTCCACAACTCACATTGTGCAGCTAGACACTTTCTGTGTATGATGCCCAGCTTAGTTCCTCAGTATGCAAGAACCCAGTTTCATGAACTCAGTTATGTAGCAGTCTGACCCACATAGTGCTGCTAGGCACTTCTTGTGTATACAGACACTCTCATGAATCAATCTAACCTGCATAGTACTGCCAGACACTTCCTGTGGACAACGTCCAGTTTATACATGTGCTATCATGGATCATTCTAACCCACATAGCTTGGTGTGTCAATTTCCAAGAGATGTCACTCTTCCTTTCCACCCAAAGGGAGCATCTACTTAGGAACAGCTTGGGATTGAGCTCTTGATGTGCTGCCATCATACTCTATATTGTTCTCCAACTACTTTGCAGGAAGCACAAGAGGCATCTGCTTCAGTACTTTTATCCTGAAAAGATGAAAACTGCCTTTTTAATTCTCTCATCTGTTATTGGATCTTAATGATGCATGAAGTTTCAGCCTTACAGGCCTGAACTAAAGAAGTTATCCACACACTGTCATCAAAGTTCTGTCCTCGTTCCTCTATTACACCTGCCTGGTCTGCATTTCTGACATCAGGTCATCACTGGCTAAGGTAGAATCCACTTCAGATGCTTCCATAATCTGAGGAGATCTGAAAGTTGGGACTTACAACTGGTGAATGAGATGCAATGCTCTCTACCTTCACGTTTCCGAAAGACCTTTGTAAGGCCGAGTTACACTCAGAACCTTAATCTAATTCCCTCATTACTGGTCAGGTTAACAGAATCTGCAAACAAGTCACCAAGGATACCTTGTTACCCTCCCTCGGTCTCAACAACAGTGGTGGGATTTGCAAGGATATCAATAAAAGATAGATTCCCCAAGAACACTGTGTTTTTGTTAGCATTTCTCTCCATGAATCCCTCCCATTTTCATTTATCACCTTCACACATCCCTTATCAGAGATCCTGCTAGTGGGGAGGCTTCATTCTTTCACTGTCAGATGAGGAAGATTTGTCATGACAACATATGAACCCAAGACTTTGTTTCACATTTAGCACACCTTCTCCTTTGCCCAGGGTACCTTCAGCTACAAATGCAGAATTTTTAACTTGGTCATCAACTAAAGCAGATTAAGTCAACTCTTTTATGCTCTTTGATTAATGTTGGAAGGCAACAGTGGGTTCAAATGTTACCCATTGATGAGACAGTGCAATGAGATTGGACATGCAAGAGGCATGACTTCATGTCCCCACTCACATGGCATCCAGGAAGTTCCTGTAAAATTTGCCCACAGAAACTATGAAATGACAAGCAAGTTATATCATTGAGACATTACTCAGTTCATTCTCAGTCTCCATGTCAGCAAGGACATCATCCTACTAGTATTTCAAGAGTTTGATCATCAGTGTCTTGAACTCAAAATTGAAGTAAACAGTGCATGTTTCCCTCAGAATTTAATTAGTATAGTCATAGTGGATTTCTTGCTTATACAGGACAATCCACCAACTATAGAATTCCTTCATCTGCTGTATTTGCTCTATATAGTAGTGGATGTCAGTCCTAGATTGCCTTCCCATTATAATGTTGCTGTGGTCCAGATGGAGGTTGAACCTTTGCCCATTGCACCAACGTTCACAATCTAAACAATATGAAGTTTTATCTCAAAGGTAGGAAACCCCACTGGACTTGCATCAGGGATACCTCTCAATGTACAGCCTTTGACAATCATGATCTGTACCGATGTGAACACAGAGGACCGGGGCACGAACAAGTTGATCATTATGGAATACTACTGGAGTGTGGGTCACTCATACTCATTATTTACATGTCAACATTCTCAAGATGAAAGTCATTCAAAAGTTTTTCATTGGTGGCTGGAGAAACTTAAAGAAAATGTGGTTCTTTTTCAGTCTCATAAATCCACTGTGGTGACTTATTTCAAACAGAAATCCAGAACCAATTCCCAGACCTTTGTATTCTTGTTCGGAAGTTTTTAAAGTGGTGTCTTCAGTGAAAAATCCATGTCCAAGTTTGACATATCCTAGGCCAGCTAATTAAATTGTGGACTCCTTGTCCTACAAAAACCAGCTAATACAAATAGAGTTGTCTCTTCATCCCTTGGTTTTCACTTAGTATGTGCCCGACTGATTAACCTATAGTGGACTTATTGTCGACAAGGTGGAATACCAATAATCCCAACCTCTATTTCACCAGCTCGGATCCAAAGGCCTGGACAGTTGATGTTATTTCTATAGATTGGAAGGGCCACATATATATGTTTTTCTTCCAGCACCTTTGGTTCTAATGTTGATACAAGAAGCAAAAGAATCAGAATTTCACCTTATCTTGATTACTCTGCCCAAATGGAAAATTGTTCATCAGTAGCTTTAATTTTGCAACAGAATCACCAGGAAATTTAGATATTCCTTCATCTGCTCAAGCATCCATTATGGCAGGTGAGTTGCTGAACCTGCACATCTGGATCTTATTCAATATGTCCTCAGGAACAAACAGTTCTCACAACCTGTGGTGGAAAATTGCTCAATTAAGATGGCTTTCCAGCTTAAAGGCAATTGAATGTAATAAATTATATTTTTAAAGTGGTGTGTACAAGAAGACCTTATACTCTGCAGGCATCCATGAATCAATAGCTAACTTATTTTGATGAGAATCAATTAGCAACAATTAAAACCTATCGATCCACGATCACTGGTACACTGCATTGCCATTGAAGAGGAGATATTGGACAAACCAAAGACCTGTCTGATCTTTAGTCCATATATTATTACACATGTTTAATGATGTTTGATCCTTGCCCAAATGGAATCTGTCATGGGTACTGTCCTGACTGAACAAGAATTGATTTGAACTTCTCACAAGAGCTTCATACATTCATAATACGACCTGCCCCCTTTTACAGAATGAGAGAGTATGTTAGTGGACTCATCTGGATACAGTTCTGATAAGATGGGTCAGTTTCATGTGTAATAGCATGTTTTAACTGCTAAGAACAGCCCACCATTCATGTGTAATAAATTCCTGTCTACTCTGAACATTTCTTTTCAAGGCAAGATTCAGAAGCCGGTGTGAGCTCTGAACTGGTACTTAAGAAAGACCAAACCATGGCATTGATGGAGATCATGCCTCTTCTGACCGCTCTCATAATATGTCACCACAGACATCTTTGTCCTGGATTCTACATATCACAAATAAACCCCACACCAAATAAATTTGCTTCACATTCCTACTCAGAAAGTTATGAGAGTTGCCACAAACATTGCATATGAGCAAAGATGTTCACTAACTGTTATTATCCTTGCTGTGGGATGGTGATTCAAAAACATTTTTTCAGCTTTTATTTCCAAGATCTTTCATCCTAAAAGCTCAGTTTGATGTGGTGGGACCTTTAGCTGTGGTGCAGTTTCTACTTTTAGTGACTTGGAAACCACACAGGGACACACTGAATGCTCTGATTTCCCCAGGTTATCATCTCTTCCACCATCTAAATTGGTGGGCAAATCAGGACTGTCTTCTGGCAGGAGTCCTTGTGCACCTGACTTTCCAAACCCAACTCTTTCCTGTTTGTAGATGCATCAGATTTAGGGCAGGGTACTCATATAGAGCTGGAGTGTCTGATTTATCACGGTTTTTTATGGTCTCGGGAAGAATCTACCATCCACATCAACAATTTGGAAATGAGGGCAGTGTGTTTAGTCCTTCAGGGGTGCATCCAGCTAATAAGAGGTCACTCTGTGATGGTCTCCTCTGACAACATGTCAGTAGTAGTATACCTCAGAAGAGAAGGAGGCAAACATGCACCTTCTCGCTGCATGGATGTTTGGAACCTCCTTTGCTAGAAAGCTTCAGAAGGACTATTCCTTCAGGTATGCCACATTCCTGGCAGGAAGAACATTTTGGCAGACAGTCTGTCAGGGAAAAGGAAGATAGTTCTTATATATAATGGTGGAAATGTCTCTTCACCAATCTGTAGCAGACTCCCTGTTCCATCTTTGGGAAACATCCTTGGTGGACTTACTTGCCATCAAGCTGAACAACAAACTCCACTTTTTTGTTTCCCCAGTCCTCAACCAGAGGGCAGTGGATGCCTTCGTCCTGAGATAGGATCATCTGTTTGCTTATGACTTCCCACCTTTCAGGATGAGCCCACAGGTCCTTCACAAAGTCAGGCACTCCACAGCTCAACTCATTTTGATTGCACATCTGTTACCTCAGTCATTGTGGACCTTACCTCAGTGGAGGGACATTCATGCATGGCATATTGTCTCTCTGCTAGACATTACCCCACAGATTCTCTAACTTCATGCTTGGTTCATCTCAAATGATCTCTTTGCAAAGAAAGGTTTTTGAGCTTTGTTGCCAAGTACATCATTTAGTCCAGGACAAGATCAACCAGAAAGGTCTATGATGTGACTAGAGACTCTTTTGTGATATATATATATATATATATATATATATATATATATATATATATATATATATATATACTGTAATGTAAACAAAGTGTCAATCCAAGCCTTCCTTCTGTAAACACAGTGGCTGATTTTCATCTTTTCCTATTTGAAGCAAAACAGTGCTAGTTTCTACTATTATGGGCTATCAAGCCACCGTTTCCAATACTATTTTCAAAGAGCCCTGCTATGGGGATGGATTCTCACTTAGCAGACCTGATTATGTATCTTGAATTGTAGAAACCAGTGCTTTGCTCTCAAATGCCTAAATGGAATCCCTCTTGTATCTTGTGGTCTCTAAATACCCCCTCCCCCTTTTAACCTTTGGGTGAAGCTTCCTTTGAGTATCTTACCCTCAAGTTTGTTTTCTTGCTAGCCTTAGCTTCTTTGAGACAAAGGTGCAAGCTCCACACTCTATCCATGGCTGTATCAGGTTCAGTGGGAATTGTGAGTCAGTTTCTCTTTTTTGCCAAAAAAACAGCCTCCTTTGACTGCTAATCTCCCAACTGAGATCCCCTGTCATTGCCATATCTGTTCTGGGGACTACCAAGATAGATTTTTATGTCCAGTTAGTGCTCTAGGATTTTACTTGGCAGCCTCAAAAGGGAGAAGGAAGGATGGGAAATGTCTTTTCCTACCTATTAAAGGTTCAGCTATTATTTCAGCTTCCTCCATTTCTAGGTGGATTGCATTAACTATCAAGAGAGCTTACCACTCCCTTATTGATAGGGATCTGTCCTGTATGAAAATTCAAGACCATGAGGTTCATGCCATTACTACCTCATAGGTCTGTCTCATTTAATCTTTGGAAGATATGATAAGAGCCACATTTTGGCACTCTGACATTACATTTGCCTCTTTTTACCTTCACTTGTTAATAATTCAAAGTGAAGGCATTTTCTCATTGGGTCCAATTGTTGTTGCTCAATAAGTGGCCTATATGGATTCCATTCCGCAGCATTCTCCTTCTCTCCTGTGAGGGTGAGTATTCCTTGTGGGTTTTTTCTATTTGCCAGTTTGGGAATCCTCAAGACCTCCCATCAAACTGACAAATTCATCTGTGCATCTGTAGCCAAATGAATTATTTTTCTTGTGTTTCTAGGTCTTTTCTTTTAGCAACAGTGCCAGTTTTACCATGCACAAGGAGTTCACTTCCTGCTTTCATATCCGTTTGAAATATCACTGCCAACACTCCCTGATTCAGTGCCATGAATTTTGTCCTAAAAAAACCCCCTTTGATTCTGAATCACAAAAGCTATTGTCTCTACTATCAACAACTGCAGGTATAAATTATCATGGGGTACAAATCCCAGAAAACTCCCATGTTTAGTAACCATGTTTTGTATATGACATCTTTCAAAGCAAGAACTGATATTTCTTGATTCAATGTTTTGATTGGTTAAACGTTCTTTTACAACCCATTATTAACGAATGAGATCTTTTGTAACACTCACATACTGGAAAAGTCTATCTATCATGAATGTCTAGTAAATATTGTTGCTGTTGTTGTAGGGTTTAACGCCATTTTTCAGCACACGATAGGCTATACATGGCGGCCAGTATTAATGGTGGAGGAAGAACCCGGGAAAACCTCGGAAAGAACCACCGACCCACGAGAAGCTACTGGCAAGCTTTCTCACATACCAACATTGGTTGAATCCGAGACTCAAACCGGTGCAGACAGAGGTGAGATGGCAGTGATCAGTAATGGAGAGCGCTTTAGACCAATCGGCCACTCGGGGCCCCATCTAGTAAATATAACCTGCAAGCAGATAATATAATGTTGGTTAGTAATGCATGTTTACAAGTAGATTTATCAGTTGCTATTGAGGAAAAGCACATGTATGTAGTGGATATACATATCACTAGTAGGGAAAATGTATGATCAGGCATAATCTGATTGTTTGTGATTGTTGCCACAGCTTTATATGAAACTTTGTATATAAACAGATATTGTGATCGATTTAATTAAGAGCAGCATCATTGTATGTTGAATACCATCTCCAGTTTTGTCCAAATTTCCAATTAAGAACTTGTGGTGGTAACATTTTGCTTTGTAACCTGACAAAAAATATGAGACAAAGTTTTTGCATGACTACTTGAAATAACGTCTCAAAAGAGTTTTTATAAAAAAAGTGAAGTGTCATTTTTGTGACAGATATTTGAAGAAAAAAAATGGAAATCTTAAAACAATTTCAGGACAAACAAAGTCTCTGCACTGGTGTGCAGGTGACATGTAATTTGACAATTGAGTGACAGCTGTTTATGTTAATTTTGGGAAGTTTTTAAAATGATATTGCCAGTCATTATAACAGGAAGAAGGTGCCAAAAATATACTGATTGTTGAGAAACAATCACATCTTAAAGGTATTTAGTGTTTATTAAAATTTAATCAGTACTGCTTAGTTGACAGAAACTTGTATTGCTACAAACTATGTGAGGCAAAATATTGTACATTTGTATCATACAGACACACACACACACACACAGACACAAACACACACTTTCGTGTAACAGATCAAGTAATATTATGCAGTTCTATTTTGCAATATTTCTCTCATTTTATGAGAATTTCCATGGACTTCAACCTGTTCAGTATTTTTTATTTGATTTTAGATAAAAATTTAGCTTAAGTTTAAAAAATTTCAGTTACACAAACAAAATCCTATAAATTAAACTGCTATACAACGGAATTCTTATTTATAGTTTTCAGTCTTATGCATTTTCTCGGTATAAATTCAGATGCTTCATTTGGAAAAGGAGCAGAAATGCATGCCACAGAGCAGCAAGGAGCTTCTCTAAGCTCATCAGAGATGGTTAGTCCCGCAGCTATCACAGTAAGTAGAATGTCACTGAGTATTTCATGCTACATTAACAAAAATTATACATAATATGTTAAGTGAGAAATCTTTTGCAAGGTAAAAACAATCTTGAAAAGTGCTTGAATTTTAGTGGCTATGCTAAAGAAGACTATAAATATGGTTCAAAATGCTTAGTAATCCTTGAATAGTACTTCATTTTAGGAAGTAACATATTTCATTGGAAAACAGTAATTTAACTGTTACAGATATAAAGCTAAATAAAGTTTGATTCAAAAGAGTCAGAAACTTTGTTTTCATGGAATTGTTCTTCCATGTTGGTTCACTTATATCTTCACCAAGACTTTCAGGTTGGTATCACATCAGGGATTATTGTTCCTTAATAAAGTTTAAATGTTTGCTGTGTTAATTGGACCAATAGAGTACTAGAATCTTATGTTCTTTAAAGTATGCCAAGGATTTAAAATTACCTTTTAAATATATAGTGGTTTAGGCATTTATCAGGTAATTTTACAAAAACTGGTGATCAATGCGCATCAACATGCTCAGATGCAAATAAGAGTGTAACAAGATTACAAGTGATTTCAATGATTCCAGTCATCTTGCTACACACACTGTGTTGATTCAATCATTATATGTAGATAAAAGTTTAAATGAGATCATCCAATGTAAAAAGTTGAAAACAACTGAGTCCTGAGTTAGTGGGTTCTGCTGCCATGATGTTTAATCTAAAAATGCTGTATTTCAGTGATGGTGAAATGTCCATCCATGTTGAAGTTACTCTTCATAATGTTGCCCGATTTATTCTGTGCATAGTCGGTAACATGCGTGTAACTTGGGACTTTCTCATCCGGCAATGCCAGCATGGTCTTGATTCTGACCTTCCATGTCATCTCCAGATTTATTTAATATGTAATCTTTGACCTGCTTGTAACTCATCACTTGAAAATCCTCCATGGGTTGATTTCCCTGTTAGAGTTCTGGTATCATTTTGTTTTACATGGTTAGGTTTTTAGTTATAATGATCTTAGTCTTTTCAACTTTTCAACTTTAAATATTTCTCCCACTTTGAGTACATTCACTCAGAATCAATCTGGGGCATTCGTCAATTATAGGATCATACTCTGTATCATTTTCCAATGTTACGTTTATTTTTGGTGTACGGAAACACTGTTTAGAACAGTACCCATTCTGAGCACAGAAATGCTGTTTGGATCAAGGTCAGAAGTAAAGCCTATCTGCTGTACCTTCAGCATTTTGTTGATTCCCGCTGGTGCTAATCTCACAATGATATCCCCTGTAGACATTTGTCACCATTATTTAAATCACCATTGGTGGTCAAATATCCAAAACATTGACCACAAAGGCTGACGAATAACTAAATGCTTAGTCAAAAATTCGAACAATATAAGATTTTTACAATGTTTGTGTGGGTAACTTCTACATAGGTTTCTTTCGGCCATGCATATACAGGATGGTGGTCAGTTGACCTAATATGGCAGATGGATCAAAAGAACAATCATATAAAGAAGATAAAAGATTTTACATGTATTTCTACAATTATACATAGCAACGCTGGTATTAAATAAGAGGAATATTAAATTTCTTTTAGTCTGTGTGAGCAACATGTTCACATTTTTTTTTATAGTAGGTGCTGGGTGTGTTTATACACATAGGCTCATTTTAGTACCCTGTCCATGAAGTTAACCAGTTGCATACTAAATTGTTTTAAAACAACAAGTCAGTTAGCTGACAAAAAAATATGCATGTTCCAATAAAAAGGCTGGAGGGGTTGTGTAATATAAATGGGCTCAAAAATATGTGCTTCATTGCAAAAATGTTACCATCTTAAATTCAATGCATATTAAATGAGAAATGCTCATGTAGTGAAAACAGAGATTGCATAAATAATATTTACTTTATTCAAAGAATTGCGCATATATATGTAAAAACATACTGTTTATTTATACCTGTCTATAGCATGAATAGAGTATCGACACCGTGTACTCTGTCTCTAATTGCCAATCTTGCCACATGCAGTGAATCCAATATACATGTAATTCCATCGAAAATATGTACACAGATTTAAAATATTCATTTCCCTCAGCTCATTATGTGTCTACATCCCAAGGTCAATAAATGGTATCAATGTAAATTTCATACTGCTAAAATTTTCTCATCTGCAAATTTTAATACTTTATTATTTTTTTAAAAAACTGATTGATTTTTAGCTGCTTTCTGTTACTGTCATGTTTGCTCTTGGCAAAGTCAGTCATATTCCTAACTGCTCAAACACCTGACTTAATCAAGGTTTGGGCTTCATTCTTCTCTTTAATGGTAAAAGCTTTACTTTTCCATGTCCCATTATCCATTGTAAATGTCCACTAATTAGCACTTTTACACCTATTCATATCAATGACTACAGCAGAAATAGTTGTCAGCCAACAATGGGTCATTTTTACAGGGAATGAATAACATTCATTGGTCAGCTCATTGCATCTAACAACACTGCCAAGCCATGTACATGTGCTAGTGGCTTTTTTTATATGCTTTATAAATCGTTGCACCATAATTGAACAAGTATTAGCTCTGCAATTGACTTTGGTGATTAGCAATGTATTTAAATTAATTGATTTGTAAATTGAGTTGAAAACCACCACATTGTTTAGTACCTGGTTGTGTGTGCAGTTTGAAGAACAAACATATGTCAGATATTGTTTGAGCAATGATTGTATACAGTATACAGAATGGATTGAAGACAAACACAAAGAAGACTTAATGGCTTTATTGTTCATGGATTAGTAATAATAAGATTAATTCTTATGAGTTTACATCTTTCAAAAATAATCAAAGTTCTCAAAAGGCCCAGCCACTGGTTTAAATACTCAAATTTCTGATGTTATTTAACACAAGACTTAAAGAGATTGATGAAATTTAAAAATTTCAAAAGCTACACCACATTCATTTTGTATTAAAATTCATATATGATATCCTTGCCATAATGATAAAAAAAAAATTAACATGTTTTTTTGTTGTTTTAAGATGAAAACAAGTTTTTTTGTGTGTTTTAGAAAGAAAAAACATGTATAGGAAATTTCAGGAGCCACACCATGATCGTTTTATGTTCAGATTTATATGTGGTCTCTTTCCAAGAATGCTAATAAACTTTTTACACATTATTTTTTTTTTCATGTACAAGAAAATACATGTATATGAAATTCCAGAAGCCACACCACAATCATCTTATATTTGAATTCATATGCGATTCTTCTCCAAAATGATAATAAAGTTTTTACACATTTTTTATACTTTTAAGAAGAAAAAATGTTATTTGTTCACGAGAAAAATACATATATATGAAATTTCAGGAGCCATGCCATGATTTGTCTTATTATTGAATTCATAAGCAGTCTTGTCCCCATAATGATAATAAACTTTTTATGCATTATTTTTCATACTTGTAAGAATATTTTTTTTTCATGTACAAGAAATATACATCTGTATGAAATTTTTGGAGCCACGCAATGACCATGTTATGTCTGAATTCATATTATAACAGAGTGTGCTATAGTGGGGTCACACTAATAATAATAATAAATAATGACTTTATTTTAAAGAGGGTTACACAATAGTTAGATGGAACTAATCCTTGTGGCCCTCTATTATATGCATATTTTCATTTAGAGTACAGGTTCCACTTTTCATCCATTGAATTAGATTATAATTACATTCCTTTATATTTGTACTTTCTCTAATTTCTTTTGGGATTCTGTTCCAAATTAGTGACCCTAAATAATGAAAATGTTCCTTAAACAGTTCTTTATTTTGTTTTGGAATGGAAAGGTGGTTAGCTGAAACTGATCTTAAATTGGGGGTGTTGCCTTGTGTTCTAGCTAAATGTTGAACCTAAATTGTTTTGCCCACTTGTGTTCAACATTAAGCTTGCCACATGAATCAGTACACAATCCAGATAATATTTCAGGAGAGGATATTTAGGCAAATAATGTAACTGGAGATAGAGAAATGTTAGTGTTTTGTAATCTTATGATTTATAAAGATAGTACATGTAGTTTGCTTGGGACTTGTGTTTGCTTTTATTGTTAATATTTCTTTCATTGCATGTATTTAATTTTTTTTTAAAAAAACGTTTTTCTCAGCCTATTAATCTAATTGTAGTTTCTGTAATATTTTCATTGCTTTCTTCATTATACCAGGAATTGAAAGATCCTTCCACAGCAGTAGGTGGAACTGCAACTTCACAAAAGAAAACTGTAGTTAAAGAACCAGATTCTCCAGACATAACAGAGGCTGATAGATCAGAAGGAAAAGGTAAATCTTTGCTGAGATCCAAATGATATGTATATTTTTTGGCAGTTGATTGGACATGTCCTAAACAATTGTGTTTAACAGTTTTCAAATTTGTGTTTAGATATATCTCAAGAGTCGTCTTAATACTATATGCACAGTCATGTCACCGTAACTTGCTTTTTGCATTGAACATGGTTATAACTTTATCAAACCAGGTGTTTGATATGACTGGCAGTAATTTTTAACTTTGTCAGCTTCTTAGTCTAGATGTATGAAACTTTTATAGGTGTCATGTTAATATAGTATGAGTGAACTGAAGCTAAAGAGAACATATGTTGAAACAATTTAGAACAGAATTGTACAAAAGACAGTCTTTGGTGGTTAGTAACTGTCCAACTGCATTTTTTTAAAAGCTGGGGACATGCTTACAGTTCTGTCCACAGTCCTTTTGTATATATCTGTACATTTGTGTGTTAATCTCTTCATCTCTGTCTGTCACACAAGCTTTCTTACTCAATTTTTTATGCCATTTTAACATAAATTAGTGATATTTAGTACACTTTATATCAATACTTGAGGATTTGTTGCATATTTTATCAGGAATTCTATCTTTATCATCAAGTTTAATGGACAGGATTTGAGGATATTGTGTCCTCTAAAGCTGTTTGAAATAAATGGATTTAAATCAGTTATTTATCTATACTGGAAAATTTGATTTTTCAAGGATAAGGTTAGGATCAGAGTTTTGACTTTTACCCTGTATACTCTGTAATTCTGAAACTCAGACATAAAACTTGAGATACATATGTATTATTACTAGAAAATGTTCTGGGAGAAATTGAGCAAGCACTTGGAAATATTTCCACCATTTCTCAAGATTTGTTCTAAAATCTACACATTTTCTTTTATTGTTGTTTTAGACAATGCACCACCAAGAGCCCTTTTGCCAGGGAATGAGCAGTAAGTTGTGTGCTTGTTTCAATAACATTTCCTCAACTTTAGTGTACACTTATGCATTTTGTACATTATGCAATTCAATTCAATTTATGAATCATATATTCTCTTTATAAAATCAGTATAACTTTTATAACAGGAATAAAAATGTTACCTTTTTATTATAACTTGTATAACAGCAATAAAAATGATACATAATTAAGAAAGAAAAGATTGTTATTATTAAATTTTTAAGAAAATGCAATATCTTGATATATTATAAAATTTTAGTTTATGCACAGCGTGATGATCTTGAGTTTTTTAGGTACATATTGCCAGTTTTGTAATGGGCTTTGATAATGGTAAGCTGATGTAATGTTGAATTATAAGGCTTAGTCATTGGCTAACACTCATATAAGGATGTTGTTCATGTACCTTGAAATTCATGAGGCTTTTTGGAGGATCCCATGGGGTTGGCATGACCTCTTGGTGGCTCTCATTTGATATATTTTAATATCAAATTCAGTTTGGCATGTTCCCCCCAATCAGATACTAATAATGTAAAAGTCATGCCTGTTTAATACATTTCTTTTACAGTTTAAACAGGAAAAAAATAAGAATACTTTCTTCATGCTGGGATCAGCCTGGCTCTATTCCACTATTCTGGGTTCAATCTAGTATATACTCCTTTGCGGGGATCAGCCTAGCATAGATTTATATGCTCGGATCAGCCTAGCACAGATTTTTACTTGAGCTGGGATAAGCTTAGCACAGCTACGGAAGCTGGAGTCGATTGAGAATACACTTTAATGCTGGGATCAGCCTAGCACCATTTATACTTGAGCAATGATCATCCCAGAATGGGCTATAATGCTGGTTTCACCCTAGCATAGATTGACCTGAAGATCAGCCCACCATAACACACTATTATGTGGGGATCAGCTTAGCAAAGAGCATACCTTAAGCTGGGATCAGACCAGAATACACGTTAATGCTGGGATCAGCCTAGCACAGATTTTACTTGAGCTGGGATCAGCCTAGCATCAATTCTACTTGAGCTGGGATCAGCCCAGAGTACACTTTAATGCTGGGATCAGCCTAGCAGCGATTGGGGATCATAGTCTTGTATATTCAGTTTCTAAGCCATGAGTGGCCCCCACAGAGCCAAATATTTTTAAATATTTTAATTAAGCATTGAAGTTATTTTAGTTACAATTTTGATGTTGTAGAATATTGGTAATAATGAATAGTGGCTTGTTTGAGAGAAATCATGAGAGAGAATGATGCAATGATACAATGCATGTATTAAATCTTTCCTCATAAAAATAATAATAATGAGGACTTTGTATAGTGCCTAATCTTTAGAAGCTCTAAGCACTTTACAACATTAGACAACACCTATACGATAAAAAACATATATAATATGATTACAAAAACAAACACCATGAAATTAGAAAACATAAAAAGCGTGCTGAGAATATTTAAGGTAGGAAACATTATTAGGTCTTTAAGTTTGTAGTTGCAGTTGAACTAAGTGAGTTTTGAGAGCAATCTTGAATGGGATCACTGTTTTTGTGTGTCTAAGTTCAGTGGGCAATTCATTCCACGTTGCTGGGCCCTGGTATGCAAAAGAACGCCGTCCATATGACTTTGTTTTCATAGTGGGAATAATGAGTATATGATTGTCAGAAGAGGCGCTTAAGTATCTTGCTGGTGTGTACACATGGGTGTGGTCGGATAGGTATGTTGGACTGGAGTCCATCAGTGAAACATAACACAGAGAACAAATTTTGTGTTTAATTCTGGATCAGATGGATAGCCAGTGTAGGGTACAGAGCAACGGGGAGGTGTGCTCTGATCATGGTACTCTAAGTATGATCCAAGCAGCTGTGTTTTGAACTTTTTGAAGTTTCTGGAGTAGATATTGAGATGAACCAGACAGAATTGAGTTACAATAGTCCAGTCTTGAAAGTACTAATGAACACACAAGTGTTTTAGTGGCATCAACTGAAAGATATTTGCAAATGGAGCTGATGCGTCTCAGCTCAAGATATGTTGCCTTGCATTATGTCCATGACATGTTGGTGCAGTGTGAGAGTACTCTCTAGAGTAACACCTAGGTTTTGTACTGATTGTGTGAATTTAATGTTGGTGTTGCTGATATTTATTGTTTGAGGTAAAGGATGTGAATGAGAAAGTCTTTGTGTTGTGATCAGAATGGCCTCAGTTTTATCATCATTCATCTGCAGCTTGTTACATGTCATCCATGATTTCACATCAGAAATGCACCTCTCTACACCTTGGATGGTAGCATCAACTTCAGTTGGACGGCTGTATTTGTATATTTGGGTGTCATCAGTGTACAATTGGTGAAACACTGGATGATGATGTATGACACTTGAGAGCGGCTGAGTGTATAGAATGAAGAGAACAGGTCCAAGAACAGACCTCTGTGAAACACCACAACATAGATCAACTGGGCTGGAGTGTATTCCATTTGCAGATAAAATTTGTGTCCTGTTGACCAAGTAGGACTTGAACCAGAGTAAGGCTGTATCATGAATGCCAAATACATGCTGGAGACGGTGAAGTAATATATCATGGTATGTTGTGTCAAATGCTGCAGACAAATCAAGGAGGGTGAGGACTGTAACCTTTCCGCTATCCAAAGCAGAGAGAATGTCATTAACTACTTTTAGAAGAGTAGTTTAAGTACTGTGGTAAGGGCGATATGCAGATTGTACATTGCTAAAAAGACGGTTTGAATTCAGATGAGATACAAGCTGGGATAGAACAACCTTTTCTAAGATTTTTTTTATGAATGGGAGATTAGTAACTGGGCAGTAGTTCTTTAAATCGTTATGGTCTAGTGTTGGTTTATTCAGCAGAGGCTTTGCAATGGTGGTTTTGAAAATTGATGGAAATTCCCCTGATGAGAGAGAGCTGTTAAAAAAATCAGTTAGTGAAGGCAGTACTGGATATAAGCACTCAAGCAGCAGTGATGTTGGAATTGGATCAAGTTCACATGACTTCGGTGCAATCTTCATCAGGATTGTTTGTACAAAATCCATAGAGTCATGCTCCAAATGGTTGCTGCTCAAATTCTGTATCCCAACTGTATGGTGATGACGAATCAGTTGAAATTGTGGTACAATTGAATATTTTTATTTGTGCATAAAATGATAATTTATTAAATTTTAGTTTATGCACAATGTAATGATCTTAAGGTTTTTTAGGCACGTATGGCCTGTTTTGCACTGGGCTTTGACAATGACCATTAAGGGAGCTATGATCATCCCAGAGTACACCATAATGCTGGGATCAGCCTAGCATTGATCTTTTTGAAGGTAGGAGCAGCCCACCAGAATACACTATTATACTGGGATCAGCTTAGATCATAGCGTACCTTAAGCTGGGATTAGCCCAGAATACACTTGAATGCTGGGATCAGCCAAGCACTGACTCTACTGAGCTGGGATCAGCCCAGAATACATTGTAATGCTGGGATCAGCCTTGCACTAATTGGGAACAGTCTTGTACATTCACATTCTAGCCCATGAGTAGATCCATGACAGAGAGAGCCAAATATTTTTAAATATTTTTAATTAAGTATTGATGTTATTTTAATTATGATTTTGATGTTGTAGAATATTGATAATAATGAATAGTGGCTTGTTTGAGAGAAAATGAGAGATGGAATTAATGCATATACTCATGTATCCTTTATTTTCTTACAATGCATGTATTACATCTTTCCTCATATAATTCAGTACTTATTATCATGCATAAAATGATAATTTATAAATTCTAGTTTATGCACAAGTTGATGATTTTGAGTTATTTTAGGTACATATTGCCTGTTTTGCAATGGGCTTTGTCTGATAATGACCATTGCTGGTGTGGTAAGCTGATGTAATGTTGACTTATAAGGCTTAGTCATTAGCTAACACTTGTTGTTGTTGTAGGGTTTAATGCCATTTGTCAGCACACGATAGGCTATACATGGCGGCCAGTATTACTGGTGAAGGAAGAACCCAGGAAAACCCCAGAAAGAACCAGCGACCCATAAGAAGCTACTGGCAAGCTTTCTCACGTACCCACATTGGCTAAATCCGAGACTCGAACCCACACAGACAGAGGTGAGATGGCAGTGATCTGTAATGGAGAGTGCTTTAGACCACTCGACCACTCAGGGCCCCTGGCTAACACTTGTATAGGGGTGTTGTACATGTACCTTTAAATTCATGAGGCTTGTTGGAGGATCACATGGGGTGGGTATGATCAGAAATTTTCCTTTGGATTGTCATTGGCAGCTGAATTCAAAGAGCCAACAAAAGTAGATAATCTTGCATAACATTGCATGGTAATATAGAGTACCATGTCATCAGTCACTTCTCTGGCTTTTCAAAGGTACAGACAATGGATTTAGAGTCTTGGCATCAAACTATTCTTTTGGATGTGTGCTGGCCTGCCACCACCCTAGTTACCACTCATTGATGCTAACATGGTGGGTTGTACCCTTAGAGTGTTCATGCCTTTAGTTTCAGTACTTTCTCATGCAGCTGCCATGTGCTATGGTGCAGTATTTTCCCCCAGTCGGATAGTTATATGCTGTGCTAATGTAAAGGTCATGCAGGTTTAATACATTTCATTTACAGTTTTAAACACACTCTACTGAAGCTGGGATCAGCCCAGAATACACTATACTGCTCTGATCAGCCTAGCATAGATTCACTTGATGATAGGATCAACATTTTTTCCAGTTTAAATAGTAAAAAATAAGAATATTTTTGTCATGCTGGGATCAGCATAGCATTATTCCACTATTCTGTTATCAACCCGAGTACATTCTTATGCAGGAACCAGCCTAGCATTGATTTAGTTAAGATGGGATCAGCCCAGAAAACACTAGTATGGTGGGATCATTATCATGATGCACTGATATTTTAATTAAGTGAAAAAAATACAGAAAACCACAGTCTGGCTAAGCCAATATATTGATATAATTTTCAAAGTTTGACAATTAATAAAAAGTTGTCAGTTGAGTTATGTTGCATTTACTTATGTTAGTTACAGATTTCAGGTTATATTTATTGTCACCCATGTAAATTCTACTAATCATAGATCACATAATTTTCGTCTCGATATCCTTTGTATGATCTAGATCAGAACATTTTCATTGAAAAATATCATCACACAAAAATAAAAACCCATTGATCCTATGCCTAAACGTAATTGGACTGCACTAATGAAAAGGTTAATTATCTTTTGCCACACTGTCTTGTAATCATGAATTTCAAAATATATTGAACAGTCACTCTGGATCTTTGGAGGCCTACAGTTCACTTGAATCATAACATTATAAAATCTGAGACTGTTATAGATACTTTTCTCGATCCCAAAGGACATAGGGTACCTTGTTATAACAAATGCCTCACTATAGCAAACGATGTTCATCGACTTGATAGTGTTTCATTTAGTAAGGGACTACTGATTGCAGGAAATTTTGAACCTGGTAATAACATATTCTTTCTTGCCCCCACAATCAATATGGCATGGGCATCTAATGCCATAGGGATCCAAACACTTGTGTGTGTTAAAGACATTCCTGACATCAGGTGAACATGTGTACATGATTCTGTTGTCATGCTTCAGCTAGTTTTTGCATAGACGATACGTAGAAATCACTTTTCGAACATCATTGTCATTGTCATCATGATATGTCATTGTAATCTTTTGTATTTATCTTAGTTTCTCTGACAGTTTCATTCAATATCATGAAACTTGATGGTTGTATTCATCTTAGAAGAATATATTTACTATGGACAAAAGTAGGTCATGATAACTTATTATTCATGCTCCTGTGATTATTTCAAGTTTTTGGATTTATATCAGTTTTTCTTACACCATTGTATGTACAGTCATAAAAGTAATGGGCATGTTCAGTTTAAAGGCCATTATGCACAGTGGGCAAAGGCAAAGGCTTGTTAGTGTGACATATTTTTCATGCTCCAGCAATTACATTAGTTTTATATTTAGCTCATTTTCTTGAAACCATTACATCTACAGTCATAAAACTTGATGCTTGTATTCATCTTTACGAGTACCAAAGGAAAGAGTATATCATGATGATTTTTCGTGCTTCAGTGATTAAATTTTTGAACTTAGTTCCTTTGATGTTGTTGTGAACAGTCATGAAATTTGATAGCTGTCTTTATATCAGAATATTAATCAATTCAGTGACATACTATTAACTTTACAGTCATTTTATTTTGTTGATGAAGTGATTGTGCAAGATTTATATATGCCTGCCTTCAGGTGGAGAATATTATGTTATAATATTATCCATATATCTGTCCATCAATTAAAAACATTTATTCCCACTCAACAACTCCATGGTCTAGCATCTACAGTTATGAACCTTTCTGAATGGCTTGTACTTGGGGTCAAGCTCAAAAGTCAATGTCTATGCAACTCCATGATGAAAATGGTTCCCACAAAGTAACTTGAATACTTCACCATCTTCAGTTAGCACTCTTAGTGGATAGCTTGTACTTGTGTTGACAAAGAATCTTATCAACAACTCAAAGGAAAGATGAAAATGGTTGCTTCACAACAGCCTTTCTCCACCATCTGCAATAACCAAACTTTGTGGATAGCTTGCACTTTGAGTAAGGATGAACCCTATTGATTTTCAGATTAATAGGCCAAAGATCAAGGGCATTGTGACTAAAGAAAGAAAAATGCCTTCTGTACAAAAACATTGGTTTTACCTTACAGACCCAGGCCAAACTGTGTGAATGGCTTACATTTAGGGTAAGGAAGAAACCTACTGATTTTGGAATAAAAAAGGCCAAATTAATAAACAGATAGTTAGGGAAATAACTCTTGAAAAACATCCTTGAATGAGATGACAAAATGTTCTGATCATGTGTATCTCATGTTATAATTCCTAAACAAGAATGCTGTCTCACCTTCTCTATCTTGGCCTGATCCAAAAGGATCTCATTCTAGTGCATTTTGCAAGAATTATTTCCCTGGTGTTAAATGTATATACTGTATGTGACAATTAGAAACCCACTCAATGAAGTCATCAGAGTCCTTTATCACATCTTTTCATCAATCAGCCAATCCATCTGTTTATTAATTTGGTTTCCACATGATTACTGGAAATTGTTGAATTTCAAAAACTCTGGTATGCAGCATTGAATTGATGAAATGTTGAGAGAGTTAGATTTGTGTTATTAACCCAGCTTGCCCATTCTGTGAATTTGGTTTCCACAGCATAACTAAGTATGACTAAGGTTTGTTGAACTTCGACCAGATCTGGCATAATTTTAAGCTTACCAGAAAAAACAATATTTAGAGTAGTAATAATAATAACAATGGTAATAATAACTTTATATAAAGAAGCTCATTTGATGAGATTGCCAATATTCCATGAGGACTTAAACAATTACACGTGTACATATATATAATGCACAATTTTTGCAAGATGAGGTAGTCTTTAGACAACAAGTGTTATTAAAAACTAGTTAATTGATCTACTGCTACAATAAAATATTCACAAGGCCTTAAAGATGAGTACATACAAAATTCATACAACATTAGTAGTGAACCTGTGTAAAATATTAAATAGTAGTAGGACTGAATTTAACAAAATCATGCAAATTATTGTTTCTGTAGATATTGACAAAGAAGCTTTTTAAATGCTTGGCACAAGACAGCAGAATTTATATAGGTTGGTATGGAATTCCATAGTTTGGCTCCAGAAAAAGCTCCAGAAAAAGCAAAACTTCTTACAAAACTCTGAAGTTGGTTTAGGTAAATATTAATTGTTGTTTAAGTTGTATCTTAGCTCATACATATGTACATTTAATGTTAAATTTTGTAAGATTATCAGGAGCTAATCCATTTAATGATTTATTTACTTGTAAACCATTTTGAAGCGGAGTTCTCTAGTGAAATAGAAGCAACTTAAGTGTTTTAAGAGGATGTGTTAGTGATGTATCTACCGTAAATCAGGCATCAAGAACAACTCAAGCTGAACTTTTTTTGAGATTTCACTAATCTTTCTTGATTTCTTGTGCCACTGTTATCCCAGATAGAACAATATTCTAGGTTTGGCATGATATATGCATTATAGAAAATCTTACCTGAGATAAGATTTTATTTTGTTCAAGAGACAAATCAGTGGGTTTAATTTTTTAATGAACTCATCAACTTACATTTTCTAGCACAAGATATTGTCTATCATGATGCCAAGTAGTTTTTCATTTTCAGACTTTTATCTCCATTCCTTTTATCATTACTTTGAGGCCAGCTTTCTCAGGTCGTACTCTTGCTTGACTTCCTATGATGATGGCTTTTGATTTGGCTTCATTTATCTTCATACCATTGTGTTCACACCAGTTATTTACTTTTACCAAATCCTGAATTAAGTTAAAGCTAAGTTCCTGGCCAGTTGATTCAGTGTTTACATAATGTCATGTCATCTGCAAAAATGTTAGTGGTAGATAGCTCAGTGTGATATGGTAAATCATTGATGAACAGTAGAAATAGTAATGGTGACCAAAACTGATCCTTGTGGAACACCTGACTTTATTAATTTCGTATCTGAAAGTTTATTTAAAATATAAACTTCTCCACCTTCAGATTGGTTTGAAACCAATTTAAACTTTCATGGTTAACTTGATATATGAGTTTTGTTGAGTTCTTTTTCTTAATACTATCTCATATTCCTCGGGAATAATAAGTTTTCCTTATCTTTGAATCACTTACTTGTCTCTCTTTCTCCATAATCTGTAATTGTCTGTATTTTCTAATTTATAAAATCTATCCCTTGTCTTCATAGCATTCAAAGTTTATCACCTGGATTTATTTTGTAGCTTGACTGTCTTGAAATCATTAATAGGAGCATGAGTGTTCAGGATGTCAGTAAACATATCTATCCAGATGTCAAGAGCTACTGGGAAAAAGATATATTTGAGGCATTGTTTTGTGCATTGATTCTTGTCATTATTCTATACTTTATGTATTTGTGATAATAAGGCTTACTTTTTTTTATTTTACTTTTTTATGTACAGCATATATGATAATAATCACTTATGGATATTGGGGAACTGCAACTTCTATAATATTGCAGGAATTATTAATATAGATGTGATCAATTTGTGTTTCAGATATCTCTTTTGCTCTAGTGGGTACATGAACTAGCTGTTGATAATTCAGGAATTCATGGTTATAATCAAGTTTTGATTGGTGTCACAAAACATTGTAATTGGTCACCTACTAAACAGACCTTTTTGTTTTCTGTATACAAAGTTTGAAGTTTATTTTGAATATAGTATACTATTATGAACAACTATGTATTTTGTAACTCCTGGTACATGATTTTATCTAACTTTTATAATTTTTATACATAGCTGTATATCGTACAGAATATCGTTAGTTAAATTTTGCATATGTGACCTGAGTATCTTAAGAGTTTAGTATTACATAGGATCTATAAATAGATGCTTATGTATATGTTCACAATTATTAATAATAATCTTAATAATAAGATTTAATGACACCTATGGCTTGATTTCTCACTGGCTGATGGAGTTTTGATATTTCTGGCAGAATTCAGTAACTTTCCATTAGTTGTGCTAGGTCACATGAATAGACAAATTTGCCACAAAATGAGTAGTGTGATTCATTACTTGGAGTCTGTTTCAAAATACAGTCACACTAGATGGTGTATATAAAGAGAGGACTGTGAAATCAGTTTCATTCCGATTTTGGAGTCATTCACATTTCTTGTGTTCCTGTTGTAAGTCTGCTGATGTGTTTTATGTTTTACTTAGATACTATTTGAGAGGAAAAACGTGTTTGGACTGTTCAATGGAAATAGAAAGTGCTCATTGTTCAGACTACAATATTATTCTGGAACTATTATAAATTATTTGAAGGAAATCTGGACAATGCCATCTTGACAACATCATGGATCTTGTAGGACCAGTACATTCTTGATTTTGAAATTTATAAAGACCTTTTCATTCATTTAGGATTTTCATAGACTGGTATTAGGACTAGTTTGGATTCACTTCATAATACTGAAGTTCCTCTTGCATTTTCATTTATAACTTTGATTATTAAGTTGTTTGTTAAGTTTTATAAAACTTGTTGGTTATGCTTTTTTTCCTATTACTTAGTCTGTGACCATAGAGTTGTAACAATAGCAAGCATTGTCAGCATTCAGTGGTTACATACAGAATCTAATACAAACGGATTTTGAACATTATGTCTCATTTCTAGCCAGATTATTTCCATACTATTTGCCTTAAGATCATATCATTGAAAAGAAATGACATACCTCATGCAAGCAAGAAGTCCACCATCCCTTTTGAAAAATTGTCTTTCCTTTCAAAACTGTAGCTAGGAACTTTAAGCTCATAATCATGAAACATTTCATGTAGGAAGGCTTTGCTGAATGCAGAAATATAAATTACTGAGTTAAATCCTGAAAGAAGTAATTTGATTTTGTCTTATTTTGGAAAAAGGTTTATGGATATTCAAAAGGCAAATTTTGAGACCTTTTTGCATAAGCCAATGATTTTGAGACAATTCTAAATTTTGATGGTCTTGAGATGAATGGCTTGGAATGTCAGAAATAATAATTTCGTTGTCAAAGTAGTATATGAACCACGATATTCCTCTAAATTCTCCTCTATACAGTGACCTAAATCATGACTGTCAACTGTTTTTTTGTGAAGATTTTGTAAGTCTTGAAGCATTAACACAATCAGCAGTTATATTGGTAACAGTTAATATTTTATGGTCACTTTTGACTGACAGAGGCACTTAATGGGATTCTATGGGACTCTTTGGGGTATCTGTAGTTTTTTGTTGTCATCACAAGGAGAATCACACACTGTAGTTCTTAAAGCATGTTTCGAAGTTTCTGGAAAAACGTGTTTGGCTTTTAAACTTCTGGCCCCATCATCATTGCCATGATCCTAATACTGCATAACTGAATGGAACATTTTGCAGTGTTTTGCCTTATGCCCATATTGTAGACAGTCATGACACTGTATTTTGCAATGATGTCATCATGAATGTACATTATAGAAAATAACAAAATAGAAATGGCTCCCTGATTTCTTAGGAACCAATCATATTTGTGACCTTTGTGTCTTTGACTTTTAGAGGAGCCATATCTGTCCTTGAGTATCAGGAAAATCTCATTTATGGCATGGAGAAAATGTAATAAACTCTTCAAGGTCAAATGGATTCTGCCTTTTGCCATTAGGTGCTCCAGTGGCAGTCTATGTTTGCCACATAATATTGGTTTATACAGAATAACTTAATTTCAGAATGAACCAAACTTTAAATGTATCTTTATATGAATAAGACCTTGGATGAGTTAGATTTCTAGTGTTCCTTGACATACTTTATGAGAGTTATTGTCTGGCTTTCTGACTTTTGGTTTCTGCAATACTTTATCAGTGATTGTTTGATTTTACCAAAATATGGCAAACAGTCTTGTAATAATGAGGCTATGAATTAGTTTAATTCCTGGCATTCCACAATAGTATTTGGAAGAGTTAAGGCCCTGGTTGCCCATTCTTCTAACTTTGGTCTCCACAGCATAACTGTTCTAAGAAATATTGAACATCAAATTTATCATCCTAGTTATATTGTTGAGACCTTGAATCAGTGGATTTCTAACATTTCAGATAGATGAGTTTTGATCTGTAAATGCCACAGTTTTACTTTTTTGTTTGTTTCCATAAGCCTGTACATCTGTTTAAGGTCCTGTAGAGCCAGTTTGTTAAGTTGGTTCCTTTGTGACGTACCCATCAATAATAACACTTTTGTCTAGTTCTTTTTTTGTTGGAACTAATTCAGTTTTATTGAATTGCTCTAAAGCTTGGTAGACATTATTAACATCACAAGAAAACAGGCATATTATTCTATTGTCTTGCTCTGATGAGTTTTTCCAGAGCTATTACACTTTTCAGGACAAAGCTAGTAAGGATCTCACAGAAGATCAAGAGATTATTAACAGTTGGATGGAATACTGTTCAGATCTTTTACAACCAGGAGACTTCTGGAGACCAAGCTGTACTAAGCTTTCCACTGACCACAACAGAGGTTGACACCCCACTCCTCAGGGAAGAAGTAGAGCCTGCAATAAAAGCACTAAAGAAAGGGAAGTCGGCTGGGGTAGACAGCAGGTTTGTGATTTTAAGGGATTCATGGAGAAGGATGTTCAAGAAGCTAAATCTGTACTATGGGGACATTTTTACTAATCTGACTTTGTTCAGGACTGGATCAAAATTGATGAGGACTGCCCCATTGTTGAATGTTAGTTTGATGCTGACATCGTCTAGTTCTTCCTAGATGCCAAATGAGCAAATTTTGATCCCGATCAACAGGAAGTAGGATCTACTAGTGACATTGACCAGTAGAACCTGCCGGAAATACCACATGATGTTTCCACAGCCATATTTGCATTCGACAAAGATGTGACTAGAAAGCCAGGACATTGAGCCCATGAAAATTATGCAGCTGAGAAATATCATAGACTTTGCTTTAAAAAAAAGAAAAAGAAATAAAAGAATGATCTGGTCTCACACAATCTAAAATCATGAAATACTTCCAGTAGGAAATGTACATCATGTGAGTGAATAGTGTTTACTCTGTTTAGATTAGTACATTTTGTGAACAAATGTGTTTGTTTCAAACATCATTGGATTTTAAATGAATTACATACATGTATGTAAATCACTTCAGATTTGATGCAGCTGTAGATAGAAATTATAACTGCTGAGCATATTTATTAACATGAGGTGTTTATATCATTTTTAATAAACTAACAGTATTACCATACATTTGACTTGCTTTTTATGGACCCCAACTACCGCATTATAATGAGGGAGGGCTGTAAATGCAAAACTAATCAGCACCATAGGAAACTTGTTTGACAAGGCAACTAGTGCAGTTCTCGTCAATGGCAACATAGGAGATTGGTTCAAAACCACAGTCAGGCGTCAGACAGGTGCCTTCTCTCACTCTCTTCAACATCTACCTGTAAAGGATCATGTCTGATGCTGTGAAAGACCATGAGGGCAGTGTCAGTATTGGAGGCAGAGCAGTCATCAACCTGAACTTTGCTGATTATGTCATTGGCTTAGCAGGAGATGAACAGGAACTGGAAACCTAGGTCAACCATCTCAGCCAAGCATCACAGGTATGGGATGGAGATCAGTGTTGAAAAGACCAAGCTAATAACAAGCAACCTGAGTGACATCCAAAAGGAAATAAGATGACTGGACAGAAACTAAGCAGTATAACATGCTTCAAGTATCTAGGTGCTAAAAAACTCTGATGAAGGTTCAAAACCTGGTTCTTTCCAGGATTGCACAGACAACAACTGCACTGGCTAGGCTGAAGCCTATTTAGAAGGACAGCAACACCATGCTTGTGTCCAAGATCAAGCTTGTACACTATCATATCCATATTCCTGTATGCATGTGGGACATGGATCCTGACAGCAGAAAGAGAAGAATTCATGAGGAGGTGCACATTAGAATCCAGGATGCAATTGGACCTTATGAAGATCTGCTCATCACCCTAAAGAAATGTAAACTAAGATGGTATGGTCACATCTCTCTCTCATCTGATCTGTCAAAGACAGTTCTACAGGGAGAGGAATGTGAACACAAGGCAGACAGAAAAAGAGATGGGAAGATAAGATCAAAGACTGGATAGGCATTAACTTTGCAAAGTCCCAAAAAGCAGTGGAGAACAGGGCAGAATGGAGAGAGATTGTGTCACAGTCATCAGTGGCACCACTATGACCAGCCAGGTTATGAGAGAAATAAAAAAAATCAATGACCTTTTTGGGGTTAAATGTATAACTGTTATTATGTTATCTACCAATTATACTGGCCACCTTGTATGGCCTATCTTACAACATCCTCCCAAATGAATAGTCATATCAACATGAGGTATACAGCTTATAACACCTAGTTGGTCTTAACTAAAAATTGGGCCATTCATACATCCAGTATGGTTGTCTTGAAAACCTTGTCAGACTCTCAGTATGGTCATCACAGCAGATAATTTGAAAATCTTGTTATCATTGCTAAATATCATATTTTCAGCACTAAGCAATTTTGTTTCTACCTGTAGTGCACATATCTTTGATGGACTCTTGGTTTTATTTCATTGGTTTAAATAGCACTTTTAACACATCTTTAATTTGGCTGTATCATGTTGTGAAAATCGGAGCTAAGTGACTTTCCCAAAGTAAGTCAATCCTTTATCCATATGTAAATTGATGCAGAGTATAAGATGAAGCCAGATAAATATCTTGGCTTTATCTTTTTCACTAGTAACTTCTGGTTTCATGAATATTAGTGGTATCGCTGTATGCTATTCCAGATTAATGGCAACAGGGAAATTGATGCAAAAAATGCTTTTTCCACAATTTTGTTTTGAAGAGAGAGAGATAGGCATATGTATTCCATCACATTTTTCATCATGTACCTCATGATCAAAAGATATGTGAGAGATTTCAGCCCTTTATCGTGTTATTTTGTACCTTACTGCCCCTGTTTAGCTGAAGCTCTTCTCAAAGAGAGAAAACAGTAATAAATAGTAATTGGAAACTATAAAAATACCTACCATACTCTTCCAGTTTCCAAGTTTAAATATTCACAATATTTATATCCATACAGACTCCATTTCAGTTATATCCCATTTATAACCATTTAGCACTGTGTGTTATTTTCATTACAAGTACAATGACCTTTCAATTTCCAACAAATAAGAGTACATACTGTTTATAAGTAAGTGCATGTACACATCTTATAGTAAAGCAGCATTTGGTTTTGATCTTTGCTCATGCTAGTTGCTACTTTGGATTGCTTTAATACTTCTGCGAGTGAGTACAAAAGATGCCACTGGTTGAGAAACATACATGAGTGAGCACCTGACATGTACTGGCATCACATGGTACAGTATTCACAATACCCTATGTCTTGCCTCATGTCCCTACTGGTAGCTTCATTAATTTGATCAGGTCTGCCAAATCTTGTCCTCAAACAGGTATCAGCTGGAATGACCTGGCCAAAGCTGTAGCATGTTTAATTAGCATGTAAATAACACTGCAAAGCCATGTAGTTCTTGGGACATTGGATATGTAATTGAAACAAGAATGATTTGTTTACTGAGCAGTATTAATTGATAATGGAATCTAGTATTGCATTTGTACATAAGTAAGATCACAATCATCAGGTATCCAAATGATACAGCTTACAATCCTCGTCAAATCTCTCCCCCCCCCATTGTTGGGGCATATTTTATTTGATCACAAGGTACAAGAAGAAAAATGCAATGGAATACCTGTCATTGCCATAGTTATTCACTTTCTAACTTGTCTATTCTAATACACTTCCATGTAATCAGATTTAAACAACATATATTACTATAGTATTATCACACAATCCAGTTTGATTGTACCCCACCGTACTTCTTTTAAAAACAAAATGCATCAAGGATTAGGGGTGAAATGATTCATGATACATTGATGCATCGATACTTTTGCTGTAATGATACACATATTGATACAGCAGATGAGGAATTTATATGAAACAATATTTACCATATGCAAGTTATTTTAGTCTTAAGCAGTCATGAATAATTGTTATTAGTTTGCCTTGTTATTCTTTACATTTAGAATTGTCTGAACAACATTTGCAGTCAAAGGCACTAAGTTAATGGTTTGTAATCTGCCCCATCCCATTCTATGCTAATTATCTTATCCCAACAGCATGTTCACTATAAGGGAGACATTCCAAACGTGTTCCACATGTTTAATGAAGTACTTTACTCATCATTTAATGATCACTTTTATGCAAAATTTCTATGCTGAATTTATCTTGTCTACTTTGGATGATTTGAAAGCAACACTGCCAGTGTATCATACGGGGAAATATGTTACATTGAACTTTCATCGGTGGTTATTGCTTGTTTTGGTCCAGGTTAAACAATACCAATCAGAATTTAACTTAACTTATTCCCTGCATGACAAACAGGAAGTATTGGCAAACTAACAGAGAAACTAAGCACAAAAGTCATTATTTGATATGTAAAGTACTTAAACAGAGATGCTGTCAGGGTGTGTGATTGTGTGAATCGTGCAAAATTTGTATGAAATTGCACACTTGGAGAACAGTGATGCACAAGAACTACTGCAAATTAGTTGAAAGTCCAGCTACGAAAATGTGGTAGGCAAAGTATACAATTTTTATTTAACCATTTGTTGGGACATCTGTTTTTTGGGGTATACAACTATTTATAAATCTGGGTTCTTCAAGCATGACATGAATAGTTGTTAAACTAAATTTAATTGGTACATTGTGCCCTGGAATAAGCTTTATGGCATGAGTTTGAACCTTCCATCAATGAAGTTTTACAAATGCATAGCTGTTAAGTGTCCAATGTTTTCCTTATTTGTCCCATATTTTGGACTTGAATATGGGTGCATGTTTTTCTTGTTAAAATCCATTTTTTTATTTTAAAAAATTATTTTTTTTTGTGCAATTTTCTGTTCAGAACAGGCACCCAGTTCTATTCTGAGAGTAAATGTATTGTATGTATGTAGGGATATAGAGTTCTAAAATATGATTGGTTAATTTGAAATTAAGGCTACCATGCCATTCTTTATGCACCATTTTGGATTGCGCAAAGCAATTGCCACTATCACTGTATCACATCTTCATAATATTCTACTTCAGTCTATGGTGTTGAAAAGAAAAGCAGAAGATTCAAAATTTTCTCCAGCAAAGAAAAGAAAACAGAACTGGAAGGACAGTTGCATCATCTGGTTTAGATTTGTGAAACCATCAAGTAAAGGAGAAAACCTTATGTTTTTGCAAATTGTGTAATTGTGATTTCACTATCGGGCAAGGAGGCACAAATGACATAAAACAGCATGAAAAAGCTAATAAACATCAGCTTCATGCTTCATCATTAAAAACTTGCAATGTTTACAAATGCCAAAGAGAGCCTTGATAACTCGATTGAAGTTAGTTTACTAAATTTCTTTTAGAAATGAACCTTCCTCAGTTACTAAGTGTTGCTCATGATTTATTTCACAACTTTTTTCAGACAGTAAAATCACAGATTATTACTCATGTTCTAGAAGAAAAACAGTTCAACCAAAAAAAAATCTCACAGAATTCAGATCAACAATGAACGATGGTACACTGAAATCAATAATAATTGAAAAAACAAGGTGTGGAAAAGGCTTCTATAAACAGCTTGTGTTTGAGTGTGTGTTGCATTCTTGTACCTTCTGATGTTGTTGTTGTTGTTGTGGGGTTTAACGCCATTTTTCAGCACACGATAGGCTATACATGGCGGCCAGTGTTAATGGTGGAGGAAGAACCCGGGAAAACCCCGGAAAGAACCACCGACCCACGAGAAGCTACTGGCAAGCTTTCTCACATACCCACATTGGCTGAATCTTAGACTCGAACCGCCGCAGACAGAGGTGAGATGGCAGTGATCCGTAACGAAGAGCGCTTTAGACCACTCGGCCACTCGGGGGCCCCTGTACCTTCTGAATGGGCACTTGAATGGAACAGGGTGCCCATTCAGAAGGTGCAAGAGTTCAACACATCTTTGACATTAAATAATTAAGGTACTGTCCTACAATACCAATGGTTGTTGATGTTGTAAATAGTTACATATTCATTAAAGTTTTAAAAATCAGTATTTGTTCCTGCAAATCAGTATTTTTGTCATAAGCAGTCAGTGACTTTATACTCTGGTGGTGTTGTTGTTGTTCTAGGGTTTAACGCCATTTTTCAGCACAAGATAGGCTATACATGGCGGCCAGTATAACTGGTGGAGGAAGAACCCTGGAAAACCCAGGGAAGAACCCTCGACCCACGAGAAGTTACTGGCAGGCTTTCCCACGTACCCACGTTTGCTGAGCCTTGGACTCGAACCCACGCAGACAGGTGAGATGGCAGTGATCCAGAACGGTGAGTGCTTTAGACCACTTGGCCACTTGGGGCCCCGATACTCTGGTGTTGGTAGCTGTACATGAATGCATGTTTAAAATACTGACTACCTAGAAAGTCCAAAATGTCTGCTTCCCAGCATGATTCTTGTTCAGATTATGATTTGTTTTGGCAAATACTGGCTGATGAAACTAATGATGAGAATAATTTTCAAAGTATGAAGTATATTGTATTATTGGAGATGGGAAAGTGTTAATGAAAATGCCAGTAAGTGATATTGAGTCCAAAATTGGTGTTAAATACGAGTTATTTGGACAAAAATAGATGGCTTGATGGTCAATCTCCTTTTCAGCATTATTTCAAAAATTAAATTTTGAAGGGGCAAAACACTGAGCCTAATTAAAATTCAGGCAATTTAAATGTAGAATGCAATTTTCATTTTTTTTTAATCAATGAATTTACCCCAGTGAATCATACGCTACAAACCCATATCTGCATACCTGGGTTAAAATAAACTGAATAAACAAGGATAAAAAAAAATGAAATAAAGAAGTAAAGATATTTATTTGAATACCTCTGTCTGCTTATGGCGTTGATTGTGGAACAAATAAGACATCTGGCATAGTAGTCAGTAAAGTTGTTGTTGTTGTGTGGTTTAACGCCATTTTTCAGCACACAATAGGCTATACATAGTGGCCAGTATTAATGGTGGAGGAAGAATCCAGGACAACCCAGAAAGAAGCACCGACCCATGAGAAGCTACCAGCAAGCTTTCTCACATACCCACATTGGCCGAATCCGTGACTTGAACCCACGCAGAGGTGAGATGGCAGTGATTCATAACAAAGAGCGCTTTAGACCACTCGGCCACTCAGGGCCCCATTCAGGAAAGTAAATTTATGTTAGTGAAAAATCCCTGTTTTAGAGCAGATGTATTAAAAAGATAAATATCTGTGAGCCCTGGAAAATTTGATAAAACAGCGATAAATATCATTTTCTCAACATAGTCAAGCTGACAAAGCTAGCTATGTATATACCACTTCAGAAGGAAACAGAGAACAATATTCATACATAGATAAAGGAACAAAATGTTCTCAGAAATAATTAACAGATTATTGCTTATACAGCTAGAGGTAATCTTTTAAAGATTATGATTTATTTCAGTGACATAAGGGGAGGTTCCCCTTAAACTAAAATCCTGGCAGCATCTCTTCTTAAATTGTACTTGGGGGAACAAGTTTGGAATTTCTCTTTTTATGCAGAGATATTTAACTAGTGAATGAAGGTGCCGATGGAATAAATAAAAGTGGCACAGAATCAGTGAGGAGGCAGATTTCAAACTGCTCAAGTTTATCACCTTGTGTAAATTTTAAAAGATACAGAATAGGATTGGGTGTTGTCAGTTTTATATATATATATAGTTTTCCTTCTTCAGTAACAAATACAAGTACCTGTGGGCACATCAGTCTTTTGTATCTGCAGGAATTACAGTCTGGTAGATTTTGTTAGTCTTCATCCTCATTCCCATGCCAAAACTTGTTCTTGACGAGAGTTTCTTTGCAATGAGAAAATATCATTATTTCTTCTGTTTTGAAGATCACATTTTAATGTCTTCCAAGTTTAATTGAGACATGAAATTGGTAATAAGATGTTTTAAAAGCATTGATGCCATGCATAACAAAGAACGAAGGGCCTGGTGGTTAATTTATGAGTTAAATGGAGCCACTATTAAAGGGCTTAAGATGTTCAATAAAACTCACTGACATCCAACCAGTAGTCTGTTTTGAAGTATTTTTGTTATCTTGTCATTGATGAGAATTGCATATAGATATATAAATATATGTCTATCTGTAGTCTGCATGCCAGAATTACAACCAATATGTCAATGCGATATTCAGGTTAGAAATTATAAATCAATGAATAAAATAACTTTTGTGCATTCTTTATATCCTTGATGGTTTTCATTTTTAAAATTGGTAGAGGGTACCAGCAAACTGGAGGGTGTTTGAATACCTTAGTGCATGCCATTTTAGCACAATTGCAGCAGATGTACATGAATTAAATACTGATGATCATCTTGTATATAATTTAAAATCCTTCTCAATGTTGAGTCCAATATTTTTATCTTCCCCAAAAGGCAATTATTTTTTACACATTGTTTTTTGTACTTTGGTAAAACATGTTTTTACATACCGAAAATTACATGATATATTATACAGAAATGTAATGACATAACACATATATAAGTTGATTCACAGTATAAGATGAAGTCTTGACTTCCTAGTGAAAAGGTATTGACTTATAGGCCAGCAAATATGGTAGTTATTCAACATCATTAGAAGGTATGTCAAATACCACATAGGTGTTTTCATTTTAAAGTCTAGGTTAAGGCTCAGTATTTTGAGTATTCCATCTTATTTTTTCTTCCACAGTTTAATTTTAGGACCATTTTAGATCCAGAGGTGAAACTCAATATAGTTAGAAATGTATTGTGAGCCACCTTTACTATCTTCAAGGTCAAAGTCACAACTCAGTTTTTGTTTTCCATCACAATCTCTTTTCCACTCTACAACTTTAGAACTGTCTGAGATTATGAATGCGATTTAGCATACATAGACATGATCATTAGCCAGAGTATTGTGTCCTACATTGGAGTCTTAACTTTAAGGTCATTGTCATGGTGTTTTATATCAAATTTTTCCAATGCACTTTTCTTTCCACTATAATTTTAGAGCCATCTGAGATGAAGGTATGAAACTTGGTCTACTTATATATCATCACTAAAGGCATGTTGCATACTTCTTTTGGGGTCCTATTGTCAGGGCCATAGATTGGTATTTTTAGGTCAGTATTTTAGGTTTCAGTCAGTTGTCCATTTGCTTTCTAACTTAAGAGCTGTTTAAGAAAATGCTTGGAACTTGGTATACTTGTTTATTGTCACGGAAGATGGGTTGTATTGCATGTTTGGATCATATTCACAAGGTCAATATTTTTTGGTTTCTTTTGTTCTGCTTTATGTATATAAAGTTGTTAGAGGTATAAGGATGAACCAAAATTAATACAAATGTTTCTCAGTTTGATGCCTTTTGTATGACATCAAAAGTTTTATCGTCATGATTAAGGTAACCAATTCAGTTTGTTGTTAATCATGTTTCTGCACTGTTCCTGTAAGGTCCTTTGAGTTACGGCAATGAAATTTGTTTGCATTCCATTTCTTCCATGTAGCTTTTCAGTTCTGTTGTAAATATTGTAACCTATGACCTCACAATGACAGACAGGTGACAAACATTAATTGAATGCACTTGTCAACTTTAGCAAAGCAAGTGTTATTATGTAATGAATCACACATTACCCTGAATTCATTATGTAATGAATCACACATTACCCTGAACAAGATTGGATAGAAGCCTATTCAGATTTCTAGTCAACAACAATTGACCAACATCTATTGGTTTATCTTTTAGGTTTGAGCATTTATCAGTTAACAGGTTTGTATCCCTTTATGCCAGTTAAAGTTAAATACTTATTCTATTTAATTTGTCTCAGAACTACTAAATTAGTCTCTTGTTTAGGACATCAATTCACTTGCAGTGTTAGCAGGTTAGTGTATAATTGGGAACTTTTCAGAATACACTTGTAAAATACTATGGTATCTACACATTTTGATCAAAGAGGCCAGATTTAGTCTTGAAATTATGTAAATTTAGCTGTTACTGATTAATCTTTGGCAGCATGTTAGTTATTTAATAGCAGTATTTCTCAATCAGATGATTTTTAGTAAGCATTTAACCTTTATTTTATTCAAGTTTTAATTTAAACTTTCTGTATTTGAGCAGGCATAAAAACATCCTCCAGTACAGTGATGAAGAAAAGTGCTGCTTTTTTGTATGTGATGTTGATCAAGAAGGTGTCAAGAACTTAAGGAGACAAATTACAGCCTCTAGTGTGACAGCAAAATTTGTGTACCCATATGAATCGCGAAATGCTTTGGTAATCTGCAACAACCCAGAAGGTATTGTAAAAAAATGGTGGTTTTTATATATCATTGATATTGCTTCTGTTCATAAATTGTCATTAGATATACGAGTTTCAGAGAATGGAGAAAATGTTACATGGGAGAGTTGATACATTTTATGACAACTTCTTACTGTCTAAATGAGATTTTTGCATTTTTTACAAAGTGTATCATGCTTTCATGATTTAGCTTACCTGACCATGAGTCCATGTGAGCGTATGGTACTTCAGGTGGCTTGTTATTTGGGTCACATTGAACTAGACTTGTAAGCTATCTATGATAACACCATTGGCTGCATTTCCTTTCGATATTAGAAAGCCATCCTTGACATGGCATGCTGTCATGTATCATCTGTCTCCGGTCAATTGACATCAGTCTTCATGAATAGTAACTTGTTATACTTCTAGTGGTTGAAAATACCTAAATATTAATTCACCCTGTCAGGCAGTTACTAACTTTTTATCAATGGTATTTGCCCAAAACAAACTCTTATTGACAGAGCTGTAAAAGAGGCCCTCATACAAAGGAATTTATTTATTTTAGCTGCATCTCTGAAGCCACTGGATATATTGGGTTTGGAAGAAGGAAATAGAGTGGGCATTTCTAATCTCAACTGGAATATTATTCCAGAACAAAGTTCCAGAGTATTGGAAACTTTTTTAAATACTTCCTTATTTGGTTTGGGAATTTTATACTGTTTGGTAGACATGGATCACAGGTGGTGAGTATTGCTAGGTAGCCTATACTGAAATAGTGATTGTAAATATTCAGGAGCACTATTATTGGATATCCTGTATATTAATTAGGCTTTTCTCAAATGGATTTGGTCTTTAATAGGTAATATTTTTAACTTACCAGCTAAATTTTCTTTGCTTTCTTTCTGGATTGATATTAGCCCAAATGCTCCTTTTTTGAAGGTGTGCCAGCTTTGCTATGTTTTTATCATTTGAATTACCCCATACTGTATTACAGTAGTCTAAATAGGATTATATGTAACTGTTATAAAATAGTTTTCTGTGCCTTTCAGGGAGAAAATGTCTTATCCTACTGAGAAGCCATAAACTTGAATTGACTTTTTTACTGATATGTTTGATATGTTCAGTCCATGATAGGTTATCGTTTACCAAAACACCAAGTAGTCTATCATGACAGACCGTTTGCAAATTTTTATCCTTCCCAGTCAAACATAGTTGATCACTATCAAGCTTTGTCATTTTTTGCCATGTTGAGATAAGTAATATATTAGTTTTGCCAGTATTTACCACCATGCCATTGCATGTGCACCAGTTTTCCAGTTTGTTTAGGGCATTCTGTAAAGAAATTTCGAGTTCATGCTTTGTGTTTTGGATGTCTGACAATGCTGTGTCATCTGCATAGAGATCTGTTGATGATATTGAGTCTCTTAGTAAAAGTGGTAGGTCATTAATAAATAAAATGAATAGTAATGGACCTAGAATTGAGCCTTGTGGTACTCCATATCTAATTGTTTCAGGTTCAGACAGAACATTATTTATGTAAACATGTTGTGTTCTCTCATTTAAGTAAGAAGTAAACCATCTAATTTTACCTTCATCACATTGGTAGATTTTCAGTTTCTTCAAAAGGATTTCATGGTCCACCATGTCCAAAGCTTTCCTGAAATCTACAAATACAGATCCTATTATTCTACCTTGGTCAAGTGCTTGAAGCTATTGATCATTTAGGGAGATCAAGACAGTCTCACATGAATGTTTCTGTCTAAAGCCTGATTGATTAGGGTGTAACAGCAAGTGTTTGGTTAAATGTTTGATGGTGAAGAACAAGATGGCTGCCATGTATGGATGGTTCTAACACAGCTCAGCTCAATATTCAATGAACTTGGTGGAAAAACTGGTGTTAAATATGTTAATACCTATTGCCATAATTTATACTGTGGATTTATGACAATATTAAGTTAGTGTCAGTGAAATTTTATGGGCACATGTTCATGTATTCAAGTGAATTTGGAAACCTGTTTAAACAAAGGATTTTAGGTTATCCAAGATGGCTACCAAAGTGGATTAATTTGAAATTGAACTACATCTACCATATTTGAACTTCAGTTGATGCCAACTCAAACACATTATACAAGTTTCATTCAAAAGTTTATGGAAATGTGCTAGTCATATATAAGCATTTCATATACTTGCTGTCACTGTTATGAACAAGCTGAAAATAGAATAACCATGGAAACATATTTAAGTACCAGCCTTGTAGGTTCATTACTTAGCACACTGAGCTCAACCTTTTCTGCATCATTCTCTGGCTTTAGTATGTCTGATATACCTGAAGAGTCGAAAAGATAATCCCATGCAGAAAAATCATGTACAGAGTGAAAATGAAAACAATGGTACTGATGATGATTTGGAGTTATCCATTATGGCTGACATTTATCCAGAATACACAGATAAACAGTTTCAAAGTACGCATGCGTTCACTGAAGAGTTATGCAAGAATTGTTCTTCTTGAATTGCGTGTAACAAAAGATGGCGTTAACATGTGCTGTGAAGCTTTAAATGTAGGAAGTCAAGTCATATTTGATTAGGAAAATAAGATAAAAAAAAATTTAAAAATTTGTTTCCAGTTGGCAGAATGTCCCTGTTTCTCATTGCCGACCCTCGACTTTTTCCCCATTGGTATAAAATTTGTTTTAAAAAAAATCACATTGCCGAAATTGATTTGTGTATCTATAGTCTGACTATAGTTTGTACCCCCCCACCTATATCAATAATGAAAATGTTTAATGTGATAAAAAGTGTACAGAACTAAGTCAATTGAATCATTAATTTATAATTTCTAACCTGACTGTGACCGGAATGGCACTAATACTGGCATCCTCTACACCTTTCATGTTTAATGGACTTTCCAAACAAACAAACAGGTTGGTATAGTCAGACTTAATTGAGCTAGTTTTGCCCAGTACTTTGAAGTGCTAAAAATATTATTTGATTATAGATTATAATTGTTTATTTAAAAAATGAAGAAAAAGACTGCCTAACCTAATTTTAAAATCATTGAAATAGGAAACACATCACAGCCTTTTTCAGTCAAAAACAATATTTTATTTCAGAAGCCATTTTTAAAAAATACTAATTTGTGTCTAAATAGCATTTCTTACTAGTATTTTAAACCAAATTAAAAATTACTTTCATGCATCATGAAGTTGTTTGTTTTCATTTAGAACTAACTGCAAGATCACAAGCTAGCTTCTTGTTTACTGGCATTTTATACAGAGCCTGAAGAGGTTACTTGTACATCTGGGCTCTATTAAGCAAATGGCAGCACTGATGAAACTGTTTACCTGACCCTGTACAAAATTTTCCATATGGACTGGATATGGAATCCATACGTACTTTTACAGAAATATCCATACGAACATATTTATTCTATACTGAGCCACTCTTTTGGATTTCAATGTATCCATATGGAAATGTTATGGATTGCTTATGTACTTATGGAAAATCCCATGGAATATGCAAATTAGTCCATGAGATCTGTACATTGTTCATTTGGAATGCAATTAAAATTCCATATGGAAATTGGCAATAGTCCATATAGAATTTGTAAATGGTCCATATGGAATTCATAAATAGTTGATGTGGAATTTGGTAATAGTTCATCCAGTACAAAATGTTCCAGGCGGACTTAAGGTGGATTTCAGATGGGTTTTTTAAGGGCTTTCTGCCTAAACCATAAAAATTCTGCCTCAGATTTCTATTAAACTGCCAAATGATTGGGAATCAATGATAAATATTCACAACAAATGTTTAAAATGGATCATAAATTTTATTTTGACAGACATTATCAAATAAGATTATGGTTTTCTTGTCCTCATTTTCTATCTTGCATACAAAAACCTAATCCATCAATTTAGCCTTTAAAATCATTTCACTGAAAGTTTGGTGAGATCTCACTAAAATTGCACTGAAAATTTTGGCCAATACTTTCACTTAAGTTTTGGCAAGATCTCTAACATTTCATTGAAAGATTTGTGAGAGTTTACAAAAACGTTCCCTAGATTTCACTAAAATTTTGATCATATTATAGTATTTTACTGAAGTTTCAGTAGTTTTTCAGACATTATAAAAGGTTTCAAATAAATAATGGATATGAATTAAACAGGACTTTATTAACCAAGGTGATATTTCAGTGTACATGAAAAAAAAATTAAACAGATGTTGTAATTATATGACATCCAAGGCAAGAGATATTTGAGTTAATAATAATGATAATAATAATAGTAAAGACTTTATGTAGAGAAGGTAACTCAGTTACAGAACTAATCTACCTTGAGGCCTTCTATCTGTTACGTATAATATATACGGTATATACAACATGATGTGAAGAATCTGGCTTGACACTAAATAATTAAGTGATTTTAAAAATCCAAGTATCAAGCTTGGAACATATGCACAGACATCTGTGAACACATAAACATATATAAAATCTAAAATATCCTGCATTGAAAAATTCAACTGTGAAAATGATGCAGAATTACAAAAAAGCATCCATTTGAGACATTGATTATGAAAAGAAGAAATGCTAGGAGCCTGCCTTATGTCACTGCTGTACTGCAGACTTGATTTTTGATTAATGTACAAACTATGATGCTGTTGTGGTCTCTTGAATTAGTCCTTGTTCCATAAGCAGCCATGACAAATGTTTATCATAATATAATTGCTCTTTATTTTACACTGAATTCTAACACACCTAGAATATTTTGATAATATACACAATGATGCCTCACGATATTGAAAGATGATTCTACTTGTGGGTCAAGAAAATTCCACAAACATCTGACTATCTTTGATAGACATGGGTATTTTGCAACAATTCCCACCAGTGATCTATACATTGTCCCTCCTTAAATTCTGGAAGTTAATCAGTTTGGACTCATATAACTTTGAAATCATCCTGGTTCAATTCCTTTTCATATTTAGCATGTTAGCCACACTGTAAAGCTCTTTATGGCACAAAAAGCAAAATGCTAGTCCTGGCATTCAGTTTTCATACAGATTGACCAATTATATCCCCATGGTCTTTGCATTTAATCTATTCTCATTGCCGCACATTTTTCAAATGGTTATTCAAACTCTTATCCTGCATGAAAATTTGAGTCGCCATGTTTAGCAAGCATGCTCATTCCCATCAAGTGGGGCCCTGAATGGCTGAGTGGTCTAAAGCGCTCTTCATGACGGATCACTGCCATCTCACCTCTGTCTGCATGGGTTCAATTCTAGGATCTGGACAATGTGGGTATGTGAGAAAGCTTGCCAATAGCTTCTCATGGGTCGGTGGTTCTTCCTAGGGTTTTCCCGGGTTCTTCTTCCACCATTATTACTGGCTGCCATGCATAGCCTATCATATGCTGAAAAGTAGCATTAAACCCCAAAACAGCAACAATCATTCCCATCAATTTACATTACGTGATGATTCATGGGCAAGTACAAAATTTTTACCAATCAGAAAGCTGTTTACAGAGATCATCTGTTAAATAAGTAATGGAGAAATTACTTTTTAAAAGCTTGTTGCGAAATGGGACCGGATAGAGCATTATTTAAAAAAAAAAGTTTCAGAGACGATATTAAAAAAAGAAATCCATATCAAGGAAAATCAGATTCAGGTCAGGAGAAAAGCAAAATTCTGTTTTAAAATGGAAAACAAGAAAATTTGTTTGAGGACAGTTAAATCCAAATGAAGTTAAACAAAAGTACAACAACAACAACACAAATTTGAAAAAGAAATATAACAAGGAAAGATGTGGAAAGAAGTTATTGTGCCAAAAAATAACAATAAAATTACAGCTATCAGAAACAGGAAATATAAATGTTGCTGAAAATCATTCAAATTGTACAAGAAACAAAAAATAAATTTTATTATATCTTACTGATATTTTTTTATTGAAATGTCAGTGATATTACAAACACAAAATATCACAATATTTTCAGAATTTTTGACAAACTCTCAGTGAAATTTCAGTCACAAATTCTCACTGATATTTTCAGAAATGTTGCCAGAGTCAGTAAAATTTTCAGTCACAAAATTTCACTGATAGTTTTAGAAATTTGGGTAAAATCTCCTAAAATACATTAATTTTAGATGTAAAAAAAGGACATTTGAGTGAATGTCAAAAATATTTCACTGTGATTTTGCTGAAATTTCAGTCACATTTTCACTAGGGTATGATTTTTGTAGAGCATATCTTAATAGGAAGCAACAAAAATTATTTTTCAGAGTAAACATCAGATCAAGTCCAAAAATCCACCTTGTACCAAAGATCCATCTATGCTTGTACTACCAGATATTAATATTCTGATCATGTTTACATTTTCTCTACTTTTTTGGTCATGTCTTTGCCTGTTTTTAAACATCTGTGGAAATAAATTAAAGAAAACTCACATGCATGTGTTTTCTTCAAATTTATATGAGCATATATTCATCCTTCCACATCTGAGCTACACTGACATACACAGTAAAACCTGTCATGCAAGACCACTGTTATGTGAGACCACCTGTCTTGAGAGACCATATTCTCAATAAACAAATTTAATGATTATATAGTGTTATGACCTGTTCTGAGAGACTATAATTTTATGGCAGAAGGGATGGTCTTTCAAGACAGGTTCTACTGTACATGTACTCTAACTCCCAACAATATTTCTATTTGAATCAGATAGTTGTAGGTTATTAATTCTTCAGAGAGTATTTTCCATGATGCTATAATACATGAGCCTGCTTTCCATATGGAAAAAAGTGCTTATGGATTAAAGTTGCAACTTTATTCCATATGGAATTTTCACTTGCTGTGAAGTACTTATGGGATTGATATGGAATAAATTGTCTGGTTCCATAAGTTTTTCAGTCCATATCTCTTCCATATGGATTCCTGAAGTATTCCATATAGAATCCATGAGAAATTTCTGTATGGGTGAGGGTCAAGCATTTATCCAGAATTCCTGAGGGTCAAACATAATAAATGCAGTATCACTGTGCATATAGATCCACAAAAGTTTGAGTTTGTAAACCAGATATTGGATTCAGAACCTTGCATGGCCTCATGCAGTTCAAGTGTTCAGAATGGTACTATCTACAGAACACAAGAGGAAAACAGTGTGACAGCTACATTGTACAAAACAACATGTGTCCTACACATACAGGGGCTGAACTGTTTCACATGGTTAGATCATATTATCTGTAAATGTAGACAGGATGAGAACAACCATGCTAAAGGCAGTTATATGCTGACATCTACACCAGCAACTAGATGTAGTACCAAACATGAAACAGCTCCTAAAGTCTTTGACCTAAATGACTTTGGCAATAAAATTAACACCCCTCCAGAGTGTTAGGCAATTACACGTTCCATAAATCATGACCACAGAAGTGATGGCTTAAACCATAATGATTTCTCCATGTGTGTACATAAAAAAACAATTAGGAACTTGGAGGACCAAATTGAAGAATATTAAAACTACAGTTACATGCTATTAATTCAGCACAGGGAAGGATTAATGAGCAAGTAACCTCATGTGAAATAGCAATTCAGACAGACTCCGAAACTGAAACAATGTCAGATGCGCAGACACAGCCAATAGAAAATGTAAAATGACCATGCAAATAAAAACTGACACCCAAAGTAATTTTGCACTGCAAACAACAGTATCCCCCTCTCAGTCATGTGTCACATCTGCAGCAGCAATAAGTGTACACCCATGGCCCTCAGCTCAGACAAGTCTGTTGCATGCACCAACAACTGAATTTCCCAGTGCTCAGACAAATGTGTCAACATCAGCTCAATTAGCTCACACAACTGTGACACCAATTTCAGCACACATTCCTCCATGAGATGTGCCTGAAATACAAATCAGAGCCCAACACATGAAATCACACCAGTTCTGTTAAAATAAAAAATACAAACTCTTAAAAGTCAGATCCTGTGTAAATTTTTTATTCTGCAAATGAAAAAGGGCACACATTCCTCCATGAGATGTGCCTGAAATACAAATCAGAGCCCAACACATGAAATCACACCAGTTCTGTTAAAATAAAAAATACAAACTCTTAAAAGTCAGATCCTGTGTAAATTTTTTATTCTGCAAATGAAAAAGGAAAACCTTTCTCCAATATTCAGTATTGTTTTATCGTGCTTTTATCAAAATGTAGTTGTGGTATATTTGGCAATTCTGCATACAAATCTTTCTCTCCCTCTTGTGAAAGAATTGTATGGGTCTTAAAATAGTGAAGTTCATATTTAGCTGTAAGTCAGTATCCAGCAGTACATTGTTTAGTGACTGCTCACAGACGAGTCTCTCTCTCTCTCTCCATGTTGTGTATTGGATCCACGTTTAATTTTTTTAAAAATATTTGTAAATATGTTGATATTCATGTAGCTGAGAACACCTTCAGTAACAGTGGGATTTAATGTCCATTCATCTGCTTCAGATGGAAATACTTATGAAAAGAATGACATTTTTCTACATTGTTTGGTTGCTGATTCAGAAATTTTTCATGCAATGTACTGTATTTTAGGCTCAGTGAAGGCAAGTTTGCAAGGTGGCAACATGGTTAGGCTTTTTTTTTTATTCCTCTCCACAGTCACTGCACCCTCACCTGATGTATGGAAAATTGAACATTAATTACATGACCTGTACTTGTAAGAATAACAGTCATATATAATAAGCTGTGTGCATACATTGTCCGTAGTACTAAGGAAATACTTGTCTTATGTGTCCAGCTAACATTTCCATATAGCAAACCATGTAACGTATATGTTACAGCTTTAGATTCAGTTACCAAATGTTAACCCACACAAAGAATTTTTATTATAGAGGTGTCTGCATTTAGGTATTATGAATCCAATAATAATTAACATATACACATGTAATTTCTTTCAGAAAAAGATACCCTTATGAATAAAGTGAAGATTAAGTACAAGGTCCAGTGTGTTGGTCCACAGGTACGTTTTGAAATAAATTAATAAGTGCAAAGTGCTTTTGTTCAGTTCTTACCTTTTACAGGATTTTTGATCATATATTCATCAACTTCAATTTTGCACAAGGACCTCTCTGAGTATTTTCTGCTCAGGTCAATTTAAAATGTATTACTTTTGCTGTATACCTAACTTAACCTTACTTCGTAATAATTTGCATATACATGTCTACCCAATTGACATTCTTGAGAGAACTGTAGCAGAAATTTGATATCTCTTTGAAATAAAATTCCACAACATCATATTCTTACACTTTGATTTTAAGTTTCTCTCAAAAAGCTAACACATTTCTCAGTATTTTGGGGTGAATGAAATAAAATCATTGACTTGACATATGAACGTGCAAGTCATAGTCTGACATAAGCATAGCAAGTTTACTTTCACTGAAGAAAATATGCTTGCAACCATCAATATACAAATTTCCAATCAAGTTGCTATCTTGTTTTAACACCTCAAAATTAGTAGCAAACACTGACATAAGTGATTCCATGTCACAAATAGACAATCATTTTAGCTTTCAGATACATGGTATTTGAGAAATCTCAAAAATTACTTTCTTTCACAGAATACTTATTCAGATCTACAGACTACATTTTCTTACTTTACTTTTAGTCACTAAGACTCATCAGGCAGTTGATATATTGAACTTTTTTAACTACCACTTCTTGCAGCCCATATCAGAAACAAATTATTATAGAAATTGAAAACTCTAAATTGTTTATAGATTGAGTGCAGAATTTTTTAAGTAACATAACAGAATTTGCAAACTTCAATAATAAAAATCATGCAGACTTAACAAAAATTCTTTAACAAAAATATTTTATCAATAAATATAATATATGACAAAAATTGATAAATGAAAATATTGGTAAATGTCTTCTGGTGGCAACACTTTAACCCTTTAGTGCATGATGACACCTTTTGACGCCAACCTATTACTGCATGATGATGCCTTTTGAAGCATTTCATGACAGACTCTATTAAGATACTCAGTACTACCAAAATGAAGTCTGTAAAAGCATAAATATCACTTATATGGTTGCAAGAAAGAATCTAGAAAATAATTATGAACCAAATCACTTGTTTATTTGCATGATTAAAGCAACTGCTCTCAGTTAAATCTACACTCGACGATTGTACCTAACAGCATGTCTGCCATTTATAAACATGTGCTCATCATCCTGCAGTTGCGATGTGAAGACGTTTGAAATTTTGAATGGTAAACTTCAGAGATTTTTTATATTTGTGATGTATATTTGATTTAATTTGATTTTGTTTGTTAGTTTGAAATTTTTTTATTCTATTACATGCTATTGTAATGTAACTTTATCTACTGATTTGAAATTTTCCAGAAATTAGTTGACCTGTTTTTTTGTAAACACCTAATAATAGAAAATTTGTATCAAATGCTGACCTAGTTCCTGACCTTGATGTAGAATTAGTGAGAGCAAACAACTTTTTTATTTTATATTTTTTATTCTTTCTTAGTGTAGATTCATAAAGTGAAATCGAGGCCATACTGGGAATACATGCTGTTAGGCATGTAAAGCTTCTATGTTGTTCTAGAAACATGATCATATGACCCTCATACAGTAATCTGTTTTACATCTTAAATTAGTGTATAACTATTTTCTATAGAGAATTTAGTAAGTTGGGCTTTAAACCATTGACACTCAAAGTTGTTTTGTTTTGACTAGTTTGAGTTGAATTTTTAAATTTTCTTCAATTATTTGGATTCCGTGAGATTATTTTTTGCTGGAAAATACTTGTGTTTGCTCAAAATTAATTCTTGGATAAAGACGGGTATAGAAATTTACACAGAATTTAAACACTGGAATATTATTTTCTGTGATTCAACAAAGAACTTTTAACACATAAGTACAACACTGACCACAGCATACGTCATTGCCTTCCAATTTGGATTTCATCAGGATTTTTTATTACTAGGTCTTCTATTTTTTAATTCTTGGATTATTTTTGGATTTGATTTGTAGAATCATAAGTACTTTTTCTCATTTTTACCTTGTTTTTATAGTGAAATAAATTATTTGTTAAATTTTACAAAGCTTATTGTCTTCACTATTTTTCTTGTTGTGTTTTATAAGATCACTGACTGATGACCACTGGTGGCATTCATTGTGATTGTTAAGTTTCACACTTAACAGACTGTTATTAGTGTTTTGGTCCAGACTTTCCTTTGAATCACTTTGTGATTTGTGGTGAATGGAGGAATGCACTCTCGGTATCAGCATCTGGCAATGACAAAACAACCATGTTCAGTCTACAAAGTAGTTCATGTATCAGTTTTCCTGTGGCTGCTTTCTGCTTTCCAGTACCCCAATAAGCTAAGTTTACCTGAGGAGGACTTGTTTTTTAGCCTTGGGAAAAGTGCATAATTTAGCATGATCACATGAATTCAAAAGAACATGCAAAACATCTTGGACAACACAGTAACAATTAAACAAGACAAAATAACAAACTTTATAAGTGTTTCTGACAAAATAATGTTTGGGTAAAGTCTGTCCTTTTTATATCACCTCTGTCAACTGGTATTTAATCAAAGACCCAAAAGTCATCAAAGACATCATTAACACCTCAAAAACATCCTATAATGACATTGAAGTATCAACTAACAGCTTGTTGTGTACACACCTTAACCTTCTTAAGCTGATCACTCGGCTTCACATCATTGCACCAGTTGTTGTATTGCTGTAACAATTTCTGTCCCAAGTAGACTGGTACTGTCTGGTTTCTGTAACGTTTGAATATGAATTTATAAATATATGGGGCGGGTGATCTTTAAAATTGTATTAAAAAAATTTATAATTTTCAAAAGCAGTTTATTTCAGCTATTAAACATGTACTGTAGATGCCATTTAAACAGTATTTATTTCCTACCTCTGGTAAAATCACATGTATGCCTTACCTTAACAGTGCACACACACACTGTGTGTGATTATATCTGAATCTTTTTTAAACTGTAGAACAAGAGAATTCCTTGTGAAACGATACACCTGTGCTGCGTATCGATATGATTCATGATATACAGTCTGCAATATGATACATATTGATACATATATGAACTTGATGGTCTTGCCATCGTTGGAAGGGAGGTGGTGCCCTTTCATGTATGTTGACATTTTATTCCTAGTTCCCGTATGCAGACTAGAGATAGACATTTAGTTATCTTGTATTTATATGCAATTCTCATTATGAGAGGATAACAACACTACTGTAAAACAGACTACCTGTTGGTTGCAGGAGTTTTATCCAGTGTCTTAGGCCATTTAATGGTGGCTCCATTTAACTCCCTTTGTTCTCTGCAACATGAATGATTTGAAAACATTACCAATTTCATGTCTCAGTTACACTTGGAAGACATTACAGTGTTATCATCAAAACAGGAAATAATGCAGTTTCCTCGTGCAAGAAAAACCTCATCTAGAACAAATCCGGGCATGGGAAAAAGGTTGAATACCAACATCATCTATCACATTTTATTTCCTGCAGATGCAAAAGACTGCTGCAGCCACATATACTTGTATCTGTTAGTGAAGAAGGAAACTATTGACTACACCCAGTCCTACTGTTCAATTTTCTTTTACACAAGTTGATTAAACATAGCAATTTGAAATCTGCCCCATCACTCATTCTATGCTAATTTCATTTATTCCATCAGCACCTTCATTCACTGGTTAAATATCTCTGCATAAAAAAGAGAAATCCAGATTTGTTTCCCACATATAATTTAACAAGAGATGACAGAATTTTATCTTAAGAGAGACCCCCCTTTATCAAAGAAAAAAGGAGGAGAGGAAGAAATATTCATAGGGCAATAGTTATCTGAACTTCAATATCTGTCTGTCTTTCTTCCTGCTCCACTTTCTTATAGCTCTACTGAAATCATCATCTTTTACAGATGTCACCTCTAGTTGTATAAGAATGAATCTGTTAATTCTGAGCATACTCTGTTCCTTTTCTTATTATCAATATTGTTATGTGCTTCTTTCTGAAGGGGCATGTACATGGCTAGCTTTATCAGCTTGAATATATTGGTAAAATGATCTTTATGACTGTTATGTACAATTCTCCAGAGATCACAGATACGATCTTTGGATACATCTTCTCCAAAATAGAATGTTTCACTAACAAGTTTCCTTTGTTAAATCAAAAGTTTACTGACTACTATGCCAAATTTCTTATCTATTCTATAATGCTGTATAAGGGTATTTAGTCCATCATTTCTTGTGCAGACAGAGGTATTAAAATTAATATCTTTACTTCTTAATTGCTTTTTTACCCATATTTTATTCAATTTATCTAAACCCTGATATGGGTACATGTATGTGGTTTTGTAGCATATGATCTGCAATGTTAATTTGATTAATTTAAAGAAATGAAAACTGCATTATACTTTTAAATTGTGTGTATTTTAATTAGGCTCAGTATTCTGTCCTTTGTACATTTATATTTGAAATACCACTGAAAGGGTCATGCCATCTATTTTTTTGTCCATCCAGCATGTACATATGACTTGTATTTAACACCATTTCGGGCTCAAAATCACTCACTGTTGTCTTCATTAACACTTTCCCAGCTCCAGTAATCTGATATACTTCATAACTTTAAAAATTATTGTCATCGTCACTTTCTTCAGCAAGTATTTACCAAACGAAATCATATTGAACCATGACAGGAATCAGATATTTTGGGTTTTCTAGGTTGCCCTTATTTTAAACATACATTTGTAAAGCTTTCTTCATGAATGGTTCAAACTATGCCATAGGTTTTATTCCTGGGCATGTTGTTCTAATCAAATTTAGTTTTACAACTATTCATGTCATGCTTGAAGAACCCAGATGTAGGACAGTTGCTACCCGAAAAACAGATGTAGAGACAAGAATGGTTAAATAAAAATTGTATAGGTACTTTACTGAGTACATTTTCATAAGTGGGACTTTGAATGAATTTGCAAGAATTCTCGCGTTTCACTGTCCAAGTGCATGAATTCATACAAATTTTGCAAAATTTGTGCAATGGCACACCCTGACAGCATCTTTGCATAAGTACTTGACATATCTAATGACTTTCCTGCAAAGCCTCTCTGTTGCTCTGCAGTACTTCCTGTTTGTCACACATTAGCTACATTGATTTCTGATTGGAGGTTATTGGGTTAAGATAATTAGCATGGAATGGGGTTGAGCTAGGTTACCAACCATGTCACTTTGTGTTAACTTGTAGATAGAGAATGGGTATTCTCAGATAATCATTTTTGTTTTACAAATAAACATGAGTGCCTCTGACTGCAAATGCTGTTTCAGATGGATTATAATTTTACCGAATAATAAGGCAACTAATAATAATTATTCATCACTGCTGAAGAGTATAATAACATGCGTATGGTAAGTATTGTTTTGTATCAATTCTCCATCACTTTGTATTGATTCTTTATATCTTGTATCATTTCAGCAAAGTATTGATGCATCAATCTATCGATAAATCATTTCACTCCTAGTAGAAAATGTCTTTTCCTGTCCTTAAACCTTTAATGCATAATGATGGAATTTTGGATTCTTTTATAATATTACTGCTCAAATTATTACCCTTTACTTATCAGTCAATTATAATGTGAATTTTACATTGTTTTATATGTTGTTTAATTTGTGTTTTATGGTTTATTATGGGATGGGATTGTTGGAACAGACCACAGGATAACACAAACAAGTTTTATAACTTGTCATAAACAGATATATTAGGGAGGGAATGATTTGGATTTTTTAAAACTTAGCTTTAACAATTTTTCAGTCGAATCACTACGATGTCTGCAGTGTGGCAGTTTATAGTGATGTCTAGCACTGGGGCATCATGTCATAGACATGTAGCATCATGTCCCACCCAGCCACATTATCCTGACACCAGACTGACCAGTCCTAACACTAACCTCTTAATGCTGAGTGCCAAGCAGCCAGCTGTTAGTACAAATTTTATAAGTATTTGGTATGACTTGGCTGGGGTTTGAACCCATGAATTTCTGCATCTGATGTGGACAATCTAACCATCATTCCACCGGAGCGGTCAAGAGAGAACAAAGTATTGTAGATGATAACATAGTGATATTATGACCTAAACTTGGGTTCATCCTCCACCAGACATACTGGCTACCATGTGTAGCTAATCCATTATGTGCTGAAAAATGGCATTAAACCCACAAAACAAACGACCAAAACTTTACTGTAGCAAACAACATTGGTTAGTAAATTAAAATAACAATAAGCATCTCATGATGGGAATAAAATAAAATAGTAATAAAATAAAAAATTAATTGCAACAACAATATCAGGGCATCATTTGTCATTTATTTGTTGCCATCTGGCATTTTTGTGAGAATGAAGCCAGTTTTCTTCAGTTTGATTCAAGATGGCTCTGTTTGCCCTAGCTTTCATTTAAAAAGTTTCAGCCAAATAATCTATCAGGTTGCCATAGTACATGTATAACGCCTAATTGGAGGCATCATCTGTTGTGCGTGCAAAAAAATTCTCTATTTCACATCAAGGTTGCTTTAGTACAAATGTACAACTTCTGTTTTTCCCAGAAAATTCAGGGCTTCACTGCTATTGTTGATCCTGTGATCTGTAGAAAAGCCAGAAAAATGAAGAAAGAGGAGGATCTGGTAACTACAGTGCAACGAAAAAGTGGAGTAACCATTTCTTATATTGATAATAGCATTCAGTTCAAAGCAGTAACTTCACACCAGCTAGAGATAGCACAAGAATGTTTGATTAAATTTGCAAAAGAAACTTTAGAAATCAAAGTACAGGAAAGATCTGCTGAAAACAGCATCTCTGGAGACTTCGAAAACACTGAAGAAATTGAGAATGTGTCACAAACTGAATTTATTGCTCTTCAATCTTTGGAAATATATTCTATATGGACCCAGAAATTCAACATCAAGTTTACTCATGATAAAGACACCCTGTATGTTCAAGGAGTTCTTTCTGATCTCAATGAAGAAATGAAGAAAAATATTAATGATGAGATTGCAGCCCTTAGAGGAAAACAGAAAGTTGAAATAACATATGATCCACAAGAAAAAGAGCAATTCAGGTCAGCAGTTGATGAAGCAAAGTCTGATAAACTGTTATTAGTGTGGGATGATAATAATAAGCAGGTGATAGTATACAGTGATAGTTTTGATGACATAGGGAAATTCAAACACAAGGTGGAGTTTAAAATGGGCAAAAAGAAACCCACTGGCAGAAGAGGAAATAGGTTTGTTAACCAAGAGAACACAATGCCTTTACTTTCTGAAGAGGACCCTCCAGTAGAGAAAAAGATAACACGATCTTTTTCTTGGTCACATGATGCAACAAATCTTGAGGAATTCAAAACATTAGAAGGAATAGTGGTAAAAGTGTATGAAGCCAACATTCTTAGACTTGATGTTGATTGTATTGTGAATGCGGCAAATGACAACCTTCAGCATGGTGGTGGTGTTGCTTTGGTGATTGCTAAAGGGGCTGGCCCAGTAATTGACAGAGAGGGGAGTGAAATCTTGAAAATTAGGGGTCGAATAAAAGTTGGAGAACAGTGTGTTACTACTGCAGGAAACCTACCATATCATTGTATTATACATACAGTTGGACCCAGATGGAGTGATTATTATCCACATGATGAAAGGAACACAGCAAGATGTGAGACAGACTTGTTCAATTCCATAATAGGTTGTTTCATTGAGGCTGAAAACCTTCACCTGAAGTCGATTGCTCTTCCAGCTATCAGTTCAGGTAAGCTATGTATTTGGTTGAGTTCTTGTTCTGAGGCCTTTGACAGACTATTATCTATTATCATCCTAACTTGATATTCACATAATGAGTTGTATATCTAGAAGTATACAAGCAAGAAACAAGCTTACTGGGAGTGTGCATCTCAGTTTTTAGCACACCTCTGCAAAGGCCATCAGAAGTATTGTACTACCCCTTGTGTAAGCATGAGCATTGGTATTGGCATCTGCACATATGAATACATATACATATGAACAGCCTGAATGCATCTCAACCAGTCATTCTTCCTTTGTCCTAGGCAATAGTTTGTAATGAACATCATAGCAGGTACCCTCTGGAGAGGGACTAAGAGAGTTAACTTTGTCATAGAAGTACATTAGCTGTTTACATTCTTGTTATATCAATGGATACATCTTGATGAGTACTATATATGACCCAAATATTCATGCTTTATCGACTTACGTTTATTTCTCAGGTTAGAATAATTAAGTTTGATGATTGTATGCATCTGTATTTGTAACACATACTTACAAGTATTATTACACTTTGACCTAAATTTCAAATTTTGCTGACTAGGATTAAGCCTTTGTGTTTAGCTTATGACCAAATAGGTTTTCTGCACACTGTATAACTAAGAATAATGGAATTTGATGAGGTTATGCATCTTATTGAGTTCTGCACCATCACAGTGACCCATATGTCATGCTTCACTGACATTAGTTGTAAACAGTGCATTTAATTTTATTGCTTCAAGGTCTGTTCATGCTACAATTGTCATACTAGAAAATTGTGTGTACTTCTGTTATAGTACAACAACCTTACATCAAAAGAAGATTACTCTTAATGCTGAGGAAACTGTTAATACCATTTTTATAAATCTTTGGTTTGACTTGGCCAAGGTTTGAACCCATGACCTCCCTCATCTGAGGAAGACACTCTGACCACAAGGCCACCAGAGTGGTGACCAAATAGATTTCTTGCACTGAGTATACATACTGATTTGCCTAAAATAATGAAGCATGGTGAGGTGAAAAACCCTTGTTGCAAAAGTAGGTCACATTTACCTTTATTTCACACTTTATTGACTTGGGTTAAATTTTATGTTTAAACTGTTCATCCTTGAATTATTAAACTAGATGTGTTTATACCTTTCTGTTTGTATCACACCTATAGAAAGAAAGTAACCTTGCATATTTTACAATTTACTAGTGTAATAGCCAAGTTTTTGATCTAGCTCATGACTAAATAGGTCACTTTTTACTATGTACATAATATCCTATCTAGAATAATGAAACTTTGGGTGAGATGATCTAGACAAGCACCACATTCATACTTCAGTAGTAGCTCATTATGGCCCATATTTATTGATTCACTCACTTTGGTCAACTTTGCGTTGTGATGTTCATTCTCAGGTACTGCTAATGCAAAATCATGAAATTAATGATGATATCCATCTCCGTAGTACCACACCTTTACAACAAAACAGTCTCATCCTAACCTACTAGGAGTTGAATTTAGCTTTTTTGACTACCATATTAAATTATTTACTTCCATATTTTCTGCATGTTTTAGAAAGCAAAAAATAATTACTTCTCTGTCCAGTGTTATGACTAATTTTAAGTAAAATCATCAAATGGTTATTTCCCTACAAATTACAAAGCAAAAATTTTAAAGACACTTAAAGTATTGTGAATTAAATCCCAAATAATCCTAAATGTCCTATTGCAAGTAAAAAATAATAATGAAAATTCCAAATGAATTCCGATAGTCTTGAATAACCTGATGTAACACAGTAATGCAATCAAGAATGTCTTTGAGCTCACAAAAAATCCAAAAAAGTATGCATAAATAAAAAAAGTCAATTAGCACATTAGTAATGCCAATGAATATTTCAAAAAGTTCCTTTCAAATTATATCTTAACACATATGCAAACTCTCAGATTCCTGGAGACTAAACCTCTTATAACTGTAAACAACACTGACCTGAACTCTTGATATTGTTTACAACTTACAAGGTCAAACGATATACATTTATGTGTGTTTCCTATTGCACTGGTTTTAAAATTAGGGTAGGTAGTTGGTTTGGGGATTTTTTTTGCTAGTCATTGATAAAAATTAGCTATGTAAACATTCTGTTTACAGATTTCAACCATTGACAAAAGTTAAGCACACAATATAAATGAAATATACAGAACACCATTGACATACCTAGATATTTCTCCTTCAAATACGTTCCACGATCACATTAATGTTAGGGATATAAGCCTGCTACCTCTCGAATCCAGCCCTACTAAAAGACGAAAATTCGTCTTTTCTGTCTATCTCATATAGACCAAAGGGCAATAACTCTTGCCCCTTACCTCCCCTTGCCACCGCCAGGTGTCACTAGTTTTTAAGCTTTGCTTGTACTGATAACACATACATTATACCTCCAAACAATCCAAACCATCTTAGCGTTAAAATTGGACCATCCGAAGTTTAAATTTGGATTTATTGCATTGGACAATCATTCTTCTACAGGTTGTATACATTATTTTAACAATTTTTTCAAAATTGAGTGACTTTGTCACCCTTACGGATTTCATCTACTGAAGACCATGTTACACATGCTATTGCTGAACTTGTGTTGTCAGTTAAGAGTTAACGCGACACTGACTAATTTTGCTTACTCCGTTAGTAACGGTTGTGGTATTAGCGAATTAATAACATGCTGAATTGCTAATTTGTGCTTTGTTTTCTTTTCTTGTGTCGTTTCAATAGAAATGTCAACCAAATGCATGAAATGCAAAAAGTTCAAAGCAAAAGAAGACAACCATGACTCTTGTATTGTATGTACAAAGTGTACATCATCTATACCATGCAGCGTGTGTAATACTTGGACAGAGCAAATGTGGGCTGATGTAGTCCAGAAGGCAGGGGGGATGTTGGGGTCCCCCCTCCACCTAAAGTTCGTCGTTTGCAACCGTCAGCCACAGTAACATCAGCAGCAATGCAGGAAAATAATGTTGACAGGGTACAACAGTCCACCTTTGAACAGATGTGTCGTTTGGTCCAGGAAACGACGACGCAGCTATCGGACATCAGGCCAGATATTACCCTTATTTCCCTTGCTCGCTTCCACAGCTTTTTCTGACTTTTTGGGGGAATGTTCCCCCAGTTTTAGGCTGCCCAGTGGGCGTAAGTCCCCCCTCATGTCCGAGCATGGCCTTCGGGCCTGTAAGTCAGGACGCATGGGTTTTTTACCAGATCCATCGGATCCATTTCATTATACAATCTCTACGCCACCGGCCGTCCAGCTGTCCCAGCATGGGGACCCTGCTGCTAAAACGGTCCGACCAAATATGATTTACGGGGATTTTAGTGATAAATCCGTCTGTCAAGGTGTACTGCCGGCAACATACCAATACTATGGCGGAGATTTTAGTGAGAAATCTGTCCGTCCAGCCAGGCCATTGGAGCAGCCGGTACCAGTGATAGCAAGACCGTCGCCAACATTCAGGCTGACCACAAGCCAGACAAAGCAGCCGGCATTGCCGGCCGTCCATATGTTCACGGCTTCTCCACAAGGGAGAGTTAGTGACAGTGTCAAGGATGACGGAATCGCGTCATCTATGCCACTTGGTATGCTCTATCCAGAGATGCAAGCTATTCTAGAACACGACTCGGCACACAATGAGGGTGACGAAACTCCTGCAAATCAGCCGTACACAGATCCAACCAAGGAACGGACTGAGTTTAGCTTCAAGGCGGCAGTGGAAGAAATTTATAGGGGTTGGCAACTTCAGAATGCCCTCCACCTCCTACCGCCACTCAAGACTACAAAGTTAAGGCGTCTGTAGACCTTGACGGGGAGGAAGAGATGCCATCCTTCTGACTCCTTCCCCAATCAAGAAAAAAAATTAAAAAAATTATATAAAAAAATTATTTTAAAAAAATTAAGGAAATCAATGATCGTACGAATAGGTGATCCGGGGAATACTAAGGCGTTCTTTTCAGAAAACCAAGTACTAGCGATGTTCTCGTGTCGCTGGTACAAAAGCTCATTCAGGTGCCTTCAGTACGGATCTTCCGGCCCTGGACAAAAATATGGCAGCAGTTCACATGTCCGCTCCACTGTTTTACAAAGTGGACAAAAATGTGTTCCATGCCACGTCAAAGCTTGTCAGGAACGTAGTCGCTATGTCTTCAATGTTAGACTTGGCTTCATTAGCGATTTTCCGACTCGCAGAAAAATCCGACAATGACCACGATTGGGAAGCGACGGCCCTGATTGCTAGAGTTATTAACAGGGCAGCTCACCATTCCATGGCTAATGCGTTGACTGCCTCTGCCAACTTAGACCTGATACAATGTGACGCATGTCTGCGGTCCACGTCGCTCAAGCCCCATCATACTCTGGCTTTACGGATGACTCCGTTTGGGTCGCCTTTACTTTTTGGAGGAAAAATTGAAGAAGTTCAGAAGCAGGCAGCTCAGGAACTTCCCCTCCAACTCGCTGCCCAACCCTCGCAGGCGTTTAGAAAAAATGAGCCCCTGCCACAGCGGAGGGACGATTGGCGGACCAGGGACAAGGGATCCTTACAATCAAATATACAGTATAGATCCCAACCCAATGCCAGGAGACAACAGTCTAATCAAGCTAGGAGGCAACCATACAGAGGCGGTAAGAAACAAAGTTTCTCCGTCTTCAAGCCTCCTAACTCTAAAAGTTGACATACCCTCCCCACCACCCGCGGACAGCCTACCTGTGGGCGGCCACCTCCTGCAATTTCAGGACCACTGGACCAGCTTTTTTCCTCAGAACGATTGGGTGATCCAGGTCATTTTGGAGGGAATTCGGATTTCATTTATCCAACCCCCTCCCCTGTCCTCCTCTCCCCTCTTCACGGATGTACCGTCCGATCGGGAGAAGGATACCTTTCTACAACTGGAGATACGGTCGCTCATAGAAAAACGGGCGGTGTAGATTGTGGAAAAAAAAACCCGCAATGGCCGGGGTTTTATTCCAGGCTGTTTCTTATCCAGAAGGCAATACATTTTACCACCGAAATTCAAGATGGAAACGGCGAGATCAATCCATCTTTCCATCCGGCAGGACGAGTATACCGTCAGTCTAGATATGACCGACGCATATTTTCACGTCCCTATCCACCCCGCGTCATGGAAGTTTCTCAGATTCGCTTACCGCAACGCGGTTTATCAGTTCCAGGTCCTACCCTTTGGCCTCAACATCAGCCCTTGGGTTTTTACCAAGGTTATGGATTGTGTCATCACCCTGTTCCGCTCGACTTCATCTACAGGGACATCAGTGTACTTGGACGACATCCTCCAGAAATATATGGTAAGTTCTATTCTGCTCAAAGGCAGAAACGATCTTTTAGCACTTTTAGATCATCTAGGCTTTCTCGTGAACTGGGAAAAGTCCGATCTCCATCCATCCCAGCGTTTTGTCCATCTGGGTATGGAGTTTCTCACCGATCTGAATCTGGTATGGCTTCCTCGCGCTCGCATTATCCGGATCGTCGAACTCGTCGAGTCCGTTTCCAACAAAACTTGGATTTCAGCGAGAGAATTCTTGCAACTCCTCGAATTATTCAATGCGGCAATGGACTTGATCCCGCTTGGCCGTCCTTTTATGCGTCCCTTACAAATGACGTTACTGGCACAATGGCGCCCCTTTTCGAGTCTCCTCAATCAAACAATAATGATCATGCCTGAGATACAATCATTCCTGCATCAGTGGCACATCCCCGGTTGGCTGTCCACGGAGATTCTTCTGGAGATGCCCCAAGCGGAGATAACGGTATGTACCGACGCCAGTACCTACGGTTGGGGTGCCCACCTGTTGCCTGACTTCGCTACAGTCAGCGGCACGTGGGAGCCAGGGGAGAGGCCTCTCCACATCAACCTTTTAGAAATGAGGGCTGTCATCAATTGAAGGATCAACTCTCAGGAAAAACGGTCCTCATTATGTCAGACAACTCTGTGGTGGTGACTTACCTCCTCAAACAAGGGGGCACCAAATCACCAGACCTGTGCATTCTGATCTGGCAGTTTCTACGTTGGTGTGACAACCTCCACATCAACGTACAAATCAGACACATTCCCGGCAGACCCAATGTCTTGGCCGACACTCTATCCAAGAAAGGTCAAGTCATTCACACGGAATGGTCACTCCATCAATCAGTCTTTCTTTGGATTGGCACACTTTGGGGGCGTCCGATGATCGATCTTTTTGTGACAAGGTGGAATCGCAAGTTACCCACCTTCGTCACTCCGGTTCCAGACCTAGAGGCTTGGGCCGTGGATGCTCTGTCAATCAGCTGAGAGGGGTTGTGGACATTCGCCTACCCTCCCATGGTTTTGGTACCGAAAAAAATCCAGAGGTTAAGGGGTCAGAATTGTCGGATGATTCTGATTGCCCCTCTCAGATGGAACAAGTCCGGGGTCACCGATCTACTCGATCTAGCGATAGATCTACCCAGGAAGATTCCAACCAGCCCAAATCTTCTCAAACAGCCCCTGCCCAGACCATCTTCTTCTTCACACTTGGCTCTTGTCCAGACAGCCTTGCAAGACAAACAATTTAAACCTTCGATTGTGGAGAGAATCTCAAGAACAAGAAGGCCCTCCACTCTGAAGGCGTACGAGGGAAAGTGGTGTGTTTTCAGGGACTGGTGCCATATCAATAACATCGTCCTTTTGAGTGTCTCAATCCCTCAACTGGCCGACTTTTTTTCTCTGGCTTTTCGAGGAGAAACAGTTGGCTCCATGATATCAGACACATTCCGCCATCATGGTAGATGTGATTTTGGGCGTAACAAAGATCTATCAGATCTTTTAGCCAATTTTGATTTCAATCGACCAAAATCCCTCACCCTGTTTCCAAAATGGGTTTTAGCATGGCTCAATTCAGACAAATTTGAACCTTTAGCCCACACTTTGTTAAAGCTACTATCATACAAAACATGTTTCTTGATAGCCTTAGCTTCAGCATGCAGGGTAAGCGAGTTACATGCCCTTTCCAGTGACCTGAACTTTCTTCAGTCCAGATCAGATGGTTCGGTGGTCCTCCTGACGAAACCAGGCTTTATAGCCACAAAAATAAATATAAAAAATATAGGTTACCATCCATTGGCAATTAAAGAATCGTCATTCGCTCGCTCTCTTCCATAGATAAGTCAAGAGCAACAGCCATGCAAGATCCTGTTCGTGCACTCAAGCACTATTTAAAATGCACAGAGGCATGTTGGTACACATGTAAGCGCCTCTTTCTGCCGGTCAAAGCTGGTAAGCGGGATATCACCCCTCAAGCCCTTGCTTCATGGCTGAAGTGGGTTGTACACTCAGCATACTCTGAGGTCTCACAAGATCAGAGTCGCCTCATGAAGATTACAGCTCATGAGACTAGAGCAATCGCGGCGAGCCTTGCATTCGAACGCAATGTTTCGATCCGAGATATAATAGAAGCTGTTGGCTGGCATGCAGAGTCAACCTTCTCCAGTTTTTATCTCAGAGATTTGGCTTCACAAAGGCAAACCTTGAATTTGGTAGGTCCGGTGTCGGCAGCCCAGATGACGACCAGACCCATTTAAAACAATCAGCACAGCCTATCAGCTTCGCTGGATTCACCAATGAAATTTCGTAGGTAAGAAGATTTCAATAACTATCTTCTTAACCGTGTATAAGGGTCACATATCATGGGACCCTAGGCTGTGTTGCTGATGAAATTAGGAGAACAGGTTATCGTTCAAATGGGGAATCCAGCCATCATTCCCTAGAAGGCACCCGGGGTGGAGGTAGGATGCTCAGCATTCCCTCCTCCTATTACCTATTCTCCTAACATTAATGTGATCCGGGAACATATTTGAAGGAGAAAGAAAATGTTTTGTAAATTATGTTTCTCCGAGAATACTTACCTGATCACATTACTTAAAAACCCTCCCAACCACCCCGCTATGCGAGCATCCTTGTATAATATATATTGCTCAGCTTAAAAAACTAGTGACACCTGGCGGTGGCAAGGGGAGGTAAGGGGCAAGAGTTATTGCCCTTTGGTCTATATGAGATAGACAGAAAAGACGAATTTTCGTCTTTTAGTAGGCCTGGATTCGAGAGGTAGCAGGCTTATATCCCTAACGTTAATGTGATCGGGTAAGTATTCTCAGAGAAACATAATTAACTAAAAATTTGCTTTCTTTCAGTCTGAAAACAAGCAAAACATTGAGAGTAGTTTTCATGATTTTTTTTGGTGGGGAGTCTTGTAATTTCATCCACTGACATTTTCAGACATAATTGTTCTACAATTTAAAACAAGAGATAATGCCATTTTTAGAAAGTGAAAGATTTGCTTGTTTATCTTTAAAAATACCCTAGACAAGTTTGATGTATGACTCACTAGCTTGCTGACACTGATAGATTGAACAGCTAGTAATAATTCATTAAAATCTATATAGCTCACCTCTGTAGTGTTCATATGAAGTCAGGAAAGTCTGGAAAAAGTATGGGACGAAAGAAAAAATTGCCATTAAGTCTGGAAATAATATGGATTTTTTAGTTGTTGTTTTTCATTTTTTGGTTTTGTTTCTTGTTCATATTCATGTGTTGCACTGGTATTTATCTTTGTGGGTTGATTTGGGTCATATGGCTGCTGCATATCAGATCAATGTGGGTGGCTAGAAGTGTATGACCTATCACCTATTCATGATGTTAGATCATGCTGATACCACATGCTCATTTTTAACGACTAGACTTTGAATACATGTCCCAGAGGGACCTGGAAAAAATTGCAGGCCAATCTGAAAAAATATGGAAAAGGTCTGGAATCTTTTTTACCAACCGGTACATGAACCCTGCCTGTAGGTCAAAAAAATATACATTGTACAAAAATTTAAAAGCTCTTTCACCCTTTATTAAAAGAGAAAACCATTAAAGTGAAAGTCTTCATCTTGGAAAATGTCACATGCTTCCTAGGGTATTATTTTTAATAGTGGAGAAGGTGGACAATTAAAATTTAAATAGCTCCGAGCCACCAGTCAGCAATGCCAGCAGACTAGATATATAAATAACTCAAGGTGGAATGTATAACATTTCAGTAAAATATAACAACTATTGTAAAGTTCTCATAGACTACCTTAGTTGGGGTGGGGTGCTCCCAGTATTATCTTTAATTATTACAGAAGACCCACCCTGACTCGTTTTTGTTAGAAATTGAAGTAGTGATAGAGATGCAATGCTCCGAGCCCCCAGTCAGTGATGCCAACAGTTAAATTACTGAACACACAAAAGGTAAAATTCAAATAAACAACAAATTTAATGCCATTTAATTACAGATAGTCCTTCCTCAAATGAAATTCAATATTTAAAACCCTATCACTCGTCTTTCACTTGACCAAGTGACGGCCTATTTCATCATCTGACTTAGTGTGATAGATTTTCCTCCTGTCCTGTGTTTCTATTCATCTGTTGTATTTCTTGACTGGTACCCAGTACCCATTCAGTCCAACAACCACATCCTTCACCCTTCCACTTCCGTTCTCTCCTTTTCTTGTCTCCCAGACACTTGGTACCAACTGTACGAGGGTATTTCCAATCTCTTTCTCCTACAGCTCCTCTGGTCCTTAAAAGCTTCCTGTCCAAACACACACAAGGACATTAGTATATTCCTCTAGCTATATAGTCTTACACTAAACAACAATCTATCATCAGATAAGCCATTACCTTCTTTGGTCACACATTTGTGCACATCGAAATACCCATACTTTCTGGTATGGTATACACGGTATCAACTGCTTATCATGCATATATCAATAGATTTCATAACATCGGTATATATATATAGATTCTCAATCTTATTATACAGAACAATATCACATAATCAGACACATTTCTGTATATTACACTTCAAAAGTGTACACAGATATCCACATATCCATGCGCTGATATATCCTTACACATTATACTCCTACAAAGTATACACAAATAGTCAAATACCCCTATTAACTAATGTTGCACACTGCAACCATTATACAAAGTTATAATTCAATTCAACATTTGCAAATCTAGAATATCACATGAATAAATGCACGAGGTTACTACTATTTAACCAAATAGCGAATTACAATATTAATTCTTTACTTAAACATTGCTCATTATCTCAAAATATGCATGTAGATCAAACACTACAAATGAATCAAACCCTACAAATGGTAATTCTACATACTAACGATTCTAGTAATGAAATATACATACTGCACATAATTAAAGTACAATTATCTTGCCGTAATAGATTAAGACAATCGAGCAAATAAGTCACTGACCTTTTCGAAGCTCTTTTTTAATTCCCAGAATAACAATGTTTCCCGCCAATTTTGAATGACATCAGAGTAGCTTATAACTTCCTTATGTAATTCCCGCAAGATGATTTAATGACTACTGATGTTTAGTTTCAAGGCACTAGATTTAAACTTGTGATTCCAATGGTGGCCACACCTTGCTCAGTTCTGAGTGGATATCGATTCACCCATGGTCTACATAATTAGCAGACATTGCCCCCTCCCTGGCAGTCTGTCAAGGGTGGATTTACAACCCCCACTTGATGTTCCTTTGAGCCCAACACAGGTAATTCATGCCACTTACCTGTGAATCACACGCAGCCAAATAAGGTGCCAGTAACAAGTTCCTATGGCCATGTTATATACAACTGGCTTCCCACCCGTCCTTTTGATATCAGCTGACACTATCGTAACATAGGCCGGCCAGCCAGCCAGCTGTGTACACATTGCTTTGACACTCATTGTTCACAAGGCTGACACTCGCAACATTTATGAAGCGAATAATTAGCCTCAGGGTCTAGCCTATACATGTTGCAATCTGGCTATTGTTCCTTACTTGTAATGTGACAACCATATTCAATAATTCCCATGATAATTTGTCAGTCTTAGTTTCTTTTTAACTAACACATTCAATGAAATTTGACCATTTGCCAAATATCATCACACAAATTTAATGCACTTAAGAGAGAGAGAGAGTGTTCCCTTTCCAATTTTAACACAGTTACTCATCTGTCACTCCTCCTGTCATCTTTGGTACTCAGGTACCCTTGCTAATGTGCTCTCCTGGCACTTCCAGTGCTCACAGTCACATGCTTCATCTGGCATTTCCACATTTCTGCTCTTTGGCATCGAGCTTCCAACTTCCACCTGGAAAGCTTCCTGTAGAATGAGAAGGGACATATATTCTTCTCTCCTTACTCTATTCTTAGGAAACATTCAGCACTCTCTCACAGATCTGATCCACCAGAATAATGGCTAATAAATTAACAGGTCACTCATGCACTCACATCTGTGTATTCCATACATGCTTTGTTCAATGATAATTGTGCTATAATAGTAGTATCAGTCTCAGATGTGATGTACTATATTTACCATGTATGTTGGGACACCATGAATTAATTTTAAAAGTAATTTTTTTGTGCACTGTATGTTCTGGGACACATTGTTTTTTTCAAGTTGTAAGTTGTGGGACACCTTTTAAATAATTAAAATATTACATGTCGGAAAACGCTCTCCAACTGAAATTTTATTTTAAAAAATATAAAGCTGTGTACTTGAGATAAAACTCTTTAATCCACTGCAGCAGCATCTCATCAACACAACCCTTCTCCTGCACACATACAATCCATTCTTACAGTACACGAATATTTTTTAGCTTTCTCATCCCGTGAAAAATTGTTAGAGGCAACACATCACCTGAAGTGAAAACTGCAAGGAAAAAAGATGTTTTTCAAATCTGCACTAGTCTTTCTAATTCTCATACTTTTGACCCCCATTTTATCGTCAGTCCATCCAGGAATGCGATCAAAGTACACTAGAGCTTCATCCATGTTGATGATCATATTGTCAGCGAAATGATCTGTTTTTCTTCTGGCCTTCACGAATTTATCACATGATTTGATTTGATCTAAATCTTCTGGGTGATGCTGGGTTATTGATGTTCATGCACGAAGCACTATATTGTGTCACTTTAAAAACTGTTCCATTGTTTCACTTTTTTCTCACAATTTTCATGAATACCATGAAAAGGAACCAAAGTTAGCTTCCATATCTCGGTCGTCTTTGTATAGTCAAAAATAAAAAATAAAAAATCGGCACACTTAAAAGAATCCATAGTCGGCTTCCAAGGTCAGCTTGCTTTGCAATAAAATGACCTTTGTATTGATATCCTTTAAAAAAGTCCAGCTTCAGAGTCCAAAGTCAGCTTCCAAGGTCAGCATGCTTTGTAATAAAAATAACCTTTGTCTTTGATGTCCTGTTGGTAAGTTCAAAGAAGAAGTTTACTGCTGGATGCCAGTTGTGTTTATTTACCACCAGGGCTTCTGTGTGCTTGGGGCATCTGTAGTAATAATTAATACACAGGTGCACTGATGTCTGTGGGTAAAATGTAATGATACTTTTGTAACCCGCGCTGGCGAAATGATTGTCACTTGCACTCAAGTGAATGTGTTTTCAAATAATGATTTTTATTTGCGAGATACTATCATACAGTAGACCTGTATATAATTTAATCTTGGCTATTTTGCACCTAACACCGTGTCATGCATGGATGGCAGTTGTCTTCAATATATCGGCTAATTATTTCCCTCTCGTTTGCGAAATCATTTGCTTCTCTTCTGGCCTTCACGAATTCATCACATGATTTTATTTTCTCCAAATATTCTGGGTGATGCTAGGTCATCGACATCTGTGCACAAAGCACTATATTGTGTCACTTTAAAATATGTTCCATTGTTTTTATTTATTTTCAAAATTCCCGTGAATACAGGTGAAAAGGAACCCGAGTTTGCTTCTATATCTCAGCCGTCTTTGTATATTAAAATAAAAAACAAATCAGCTCACTTCACAGAATCCATAGTCAGCTTCCGATGTCAGCTTGCTTTGCAATAAAATAACTTTTGTATTGATATCCTTTACACACAAAAAAGTAACCAAAGTCAGCTTCTGAGATCGGCTTGCTTTGTAGTAAAAATTACCTTTTGTCTTTGATGTCCTGTTGGTAGGTTCAGAGAAGGAGTTAACTGCTCACTGCCAGTCATGTTTATTCACCACCAGGGCTTCTATGTGCTTGGCATCTGTGGTTACAATTAATACAAAGGAGCATTGATGTCTGCGGGTAAATAGTAAGGATACTTTTGTAAACCGAGCTGGTGAAAAGATTGTCACTTGCACTCAAGTGAATGTGTTTTCAATGATAATTTTTATTTGCGAGATACTGTCATACAGTAGAACTGGATATAATTCATTCTTGATTATTTTGCACCCAACATCATGTCATGCATGAATGGCATCTTCAGGATATCGATTAACTATTTCCCTCTTGTCTGCAATTTTGTTGGCTCCAGTTTTCAGTTGGATAACATGTACAAACATTTGAGCACAACCACACACAATTGTTTCTCAACGTTCATGTCAATGAACAACGTGGTATGTGGTATCAGACATAATTGATACATGATTCAGTATGGAAGCCTACGTTACTTATATGGATTTCATGGATGTATTTTATTATTTAATGCTCATGTTGAAAAAAGGAATATTAAATGATAACAACACAAGGTTAGTTTCTTTCTTTTTATTATCAATTAAGTATTTTATTTATCTATTTTATTGCAATATGCTGGGGTGAGGGGGCAAGCACAAATGCAATACAATTTTTTTTCTTGTTTCTTAAGTCTTGGGATATATGACCAAAGTGGTGAAAAAATGTTTCACCATAAGTTCTGGGACAGGAAAAAAAATAATTATTTTATCGTGTCCCAACATATACAGTAAATACGGTATATTCATTTTTGTATAAAGACAAGCATATCTTGTGATCAGACTGCATCACATACAGTTTTTACATTATGATTGTCAAGAACAACTTGGTTCTGACCAGGATTCACTCAGAGAATCTCGCAGAGAAGTTTGAACACCATTACCATCCAATCTCTAGTGAGTGTAGTGATGAACATTTGCATTACCTTCAAACCCACCATTGAGCTATTGAGATTAGAAAGACTGCATCTGATTAAGTCACTGGATTTTAACGAGAGAAACTTGGTACATTTTTTTAAATTAAATGTTTGTGTGGTGGTGATTATATAAGTGTTTGCATGTATGTGTATGGTGATGATATTTGACAATACTATGTCTCCCTACTATTGTTTTTTCCTTTTTAAGTGTATTAAATGCTTTGGACAAGAGAGAAGAGTTTTTTTCAGATTCAGTTTCCAATTATTTTCTGTAGGCTTATATAAAAAGTTGGCTTATTCTCAATTGGACAACACAGCTTTTTTTGGTTCATTTGTGCTGATCCCCCTTGGGACCTCAAAACACACTTTTTCTGTCTAAAAAACCCCACTGTCTAGGAATATGGTAGTATGTGGTACATGTATTTGTTTGCAAATTGTGATAATATACTATTGCAAAATCCAATTTTGATTAACGTTTAATACATATACTGAACATGTTTATATTATCAAGGTCTTTGACAAGTTTGATAATGAGTACATGCATATTAATGAGGTGGTTCTGTGGATTGACTGAGCTTGTTACCACTCTGCGTGCCATATTCTAATTTGAATTTCATCAGATTGAAATATGAGCTGTTATCTTAAAGATCTTGGATGGGTTCGATAATGAGTCTCATCATCACATATTAATGATGTAATTAATGATGTGATTCTAGAATCCAAATTTGCATTGATTTGGATCAAACTTGGAATATATGCTTTTATAAGAGTTGCAGAAATTGGTCTCTGCTGTCAGACGTTTGCTACTTCTCCCCACCTCCATGACCTTGATCTTACTTTGGTATCTTAACTCAAATGTATCTCTTTTTTTTTCTCAGAAAGATGGTGGATTTTTCATTTATATTTAGGACAGCATTCCATTTAAATCATATGATATTGAGGAAGATGGTACAGAAATATTTTGTCTGTTATTGAGACATAATGTCCAAAAACTGTTTGCATTGGGCTGTGTATATAGACCACTTAATATTGACATTGTTTGGGTTACTATATTTCAAAATAAGCTTAAAACTTTGAATATAGAAAACAAAGATGTCTATTTAGTAGGTTGACATCAATTACAATCTGCTTTATGATGCCAGTCAAAGTTGGATTAAAACCATGAATTCACTTAATTACCAACAGCTAGTTCATGTACCCACTAGAGTAACACATTGTTTCTGAAACACTAATTGATCACATCTATACTAACAATGTTTACAGTATTATAGTAAGTTTTACAGTCCCAAGATTTAGTAGAAAAATTATGTAACACAATTTTTGTTATTGGGTTGTAAGGGTTATTTTGTAATTGCTTATGCCTAAAAAGTATAGATAATGGCTATTATACCTCACAAACTTTGCTTTTGTGACCAGGACAGTGATATTTTGAAATCTACCTATTTCCAATGAGAAAATGGGCAAATTTGTGTCTTTTCGTTCACATAAAGTCAGAAGGAAAAAACATATGAATCAAAATTAACATGTATTGCTAGTAAAGTCATAAAAAAATGACTACGAACGATTTAGAAGCGAGTAGTTTTTTGAGAGTTACGATTATGCTGTAAATCACTTTCATGAATCAGCCCCTAAACGTAGTCTCCCATCATGTTCTCATCATACTGTCCTTGGTAGCGGCGTTCAAAGTCCAGTATATCCTGGTGGAGGCACTCGCCTTGCTCCTCCAAGTACACTTCCATGTCCTCCTTGAATTTATCAAAATGAGCATCAAGGATATGGACTTTGAGGATCATCCTGCAGCCCATTGTGCTGTAGTTCTTCACTTCAGTAGCAGCCAGCTCCACATAGTTTTTGGCCTTGTGATTGTCCAGGAAGCCCCAAACCACTGCGACAAAGCTGTTCCAAGCCACTTTCTCCTTACTAGTGAGCTTCCTGGGGAATTCATTGCACTCCAGGATTTTTTTTATCTGTGCTTCAATGAAGACACCGGCTTTGACCTTTGCCTCAGACAGTTTAGGGAAGAAGTCTTCAAGGTACTTGAAGGATGCTGACTCCTTATCTAGAGCTCTGACAAATTGTTTCATAAGGCCCATTTTGATGTGCAGTGGTGGCATCAGCACCTTCTGGGGGTCCACCAGTGGCTCCCACTTGGTGTTGTTCCTCCCCTAAGAGAACTCAATCTGATGTGGCCAGTCCCACCTGTGGTAGTGTGCCTTGGTGTCCCTGCTGACCTGAAGGCAAAGATAAGAGGGAAACTTGGTAAAACCACTTTGGAGACCCATCAGGAATGCCACCATTTTGAAGTCTCTGATAACATCACAGCCATGCTCATAATGATTCGAGGCTGTGCTCATAATGCTTCAAGGCATCCAGCAAGGTCTTGATGAATTCTTGTCTCAAACAGACTGGTCACATTGTGGCAGAAGCTCAGCCCATCTTGATGGGTGAAGAAGCTGGAAAAAGCTTGGTGATGCTTCATCTGATCTGCGGCTTACACACTTTCATCCAACAAGTTCCACTGCTTGAGGCTAGATGTCAAAAGCTTCGCATTGGACTTGATGGGACCAAGATCTCTGATCAAGTTGTTGAGGTCTTTTTGGTTGGGGTAGTGTAGGTTTCTCTCCTCAACTCCACTTGTGAAATTGTCATCTGGATCTACAACGTCTTCCTTGCTCTCTGACTTGCTGCTCTCTTCTAAAGACAGCTGCTCTCTCTCCAGAGGAGTGGGTACAGGAAGCTCAGGGCAGTTTGGAACCGGGGCGATAGATGAAGGATGGTCCAGATATGTGATAGCAGGTGCATTCTTGCCAGTTTGACATTTGGGAGTGTCCACCATGCAGAAGTACCAGTTGCTTGAGTGGTCATTGGGTTCCCACCAAATTCTTGGGATAGCAAACTTCATGGCTCTCTTTTCCCGTCTGTACAATCCTACAAAAATACATTTGTTTCACCCATGACTAATGTGTAAGGGAGTCTCATAGGATTTTTCATATATGATATATTTTTTCAATAATATTGAAAATTGTAAAACATTTTAAAATTAAAAACTTTTACGATGTTAAAAATTTTAACAAATTTTATAACAAAATTCAGAGCAACAATTGTCCATCTTTCATTCCAGAGTTTTCTTGCAGTGCTCACAGGTGAAATGAGGTGCCATGGGTTTCTCTTAATCCCCAACAGGCATGCCAAAATATGCCTTGTAGACCTCACACATCTTAGCAGATGCTTCCAATGAGTACTTTTTTGCTCTTGTCTTGATAAATTGGCCGCAGACATAGCAAAATGTGTCTGCCAGATGCTTGCAATCTCTTGATGCCATCTCAGAAAAATGCTGATATGTATCCACTTAGGCAGCCAGCACTGAACTGAACTGGTGGACTTAAGGCCCCTGTATTTATATGACTATTTATATTATGGAAAGTTCTAGAAAATTCTCGAAGTTACTCCAAGTTTACACAGCACTGAATCATATCTGGAATGTTCTGGAAAATAGGTAAATTTCAAAATATCACTGTCCTGGTCACAAAAGCAATGTTTGTGGGGAATAATAGTAATTTTATTTACTTTTGAGGCATAAGAAATAGGAAATAACACTTACTTCCCAGGAACAAAAAAAAATGTGTGACATGGTTAAATCAATATATCATGCTTGCTTTTTGTAGCCCTGGGCCAAGCTTACCATTGCAGAAAATAAACTTTTACAAGGAACAGATTTAATGAATCATTCTATTTACCTTAAGATACTTAGAGTACTTTGGCAAGGTTCATATTTGAGCCTTTTTACTTAAGAATTCACTTAATTAAATACCCAAGATGTTTGAGCCTTGCCAGATGGTTAAAAAAAAAATTGTATTGCTTATTTTCAACTATTCTTCCACAGGAATATTTGCAGTACCAAGAGATATGTGCACAGAGCAGTATGCCAAGGCTGTGATTCATTACAGCAAAACAAGAACTAGCCAGGTTCTGCAGGAAATCCATTTCATTGATATGCTACCAGGCATTGTCAAGGAGATGCAGTTGGCATTCAAAAGACATCTCAGTGGTGATGGAAATGCTAGACATATAGGTAGGATCAATTATTTCCCTTCAACACCAGCCCCAAGAGGGGGAGAGTGAACATGATCTTCTACTATTTGTCACTGTGTCTGTCACACCAAACTAGTGAAAATCATATTTTTATTTTTTTTAAATCACTGAGCCAAACCAAACAGAATTGGATATATAGATGCCATCAGTGAGTCCCTGGACTTGACTCTTGTTCTTCTTAAAATATATAAAGACACTTTTTTTTAACTCTTTGGACTTGTGACACTCTTTGTAAATGCCATTGTTAAGCACAACTGAGTAAATATCACTTGAAATGGAAACATGTTATTTATTAGGCATATTTATATAGCAATAAATTATGTAAATGATGAATAGACTATCAGGCCTTTTCTGAACAGATATTTAAGTTTATTTACACATTTTTGAACTTTCTGATTGTACACTGTTTTTGATAAAACTATAGTAAGCTTGATTAAACAAAAATCATTTGAAATTTATCCATGAAAAAAGTATGTTCACTTTTGAATCAGATAAGCCCTACATCAGATTTTGATATTTATATGGTTTTATGTGCTTCATCTGTACTTTATAGAATTCACTGATTTATGTGTTGATATTGATACTTTTTGTGTACTGCAGTCTATACATACATAGAAAGAATGTTTATATTCTCTTTTCTATTTATATTACTGGTAGTTAGAACTGGCATGGTTCTTATTAGTTATATCGTTGTAAAAATTTCTTCAAAATTGTGAATATTTTTCTTATTTATAGAGCTTTTTGTATCAGGTGGAGATGATTTTGTATCATTGAGAATTGTTTTCTTGGTAAAATTATTCAATGTAAATAAAAGATTCCTTTAATGTAGTTTTTTTATTAATACAAGATTTGCTATTGTTAGATTAGATAAAGAGATTGAAGTTTCTATTATAGACAAAATGTCTGCTATTTCATTGTCTTCATATCAAAACTATACACATTGGATGCCTTACTTTATCTCCATTAATATCATTGAAAGTTGTAGTGTGTATTACTGGAAAATATGGATGAATACTAATATGAATCAATAGTTGCATAGCAGTGTGTGTTTGAGAGAGAGAGGGGGGTAATAGTTTCTTTTGCATAATCTTATATATAAACACTCACATTGTCTGTGTCCCCAGCTGCCAAAGGAGAAGTCATGAGTTTGAAACTCATGGAGGGATCCCAACTTTTTTAAAATACTTTTTTTTGTATTTTTATGTTCAAACTTTCTTTTAAACTCATCCCAGTTTTTTCTATTTTTTTATTATTTTTTTATTCCAGTCCTAGGATGGGCAGTTAACCTAATCCTATATTTAAACAACCCCATTTGTCTTTCTTTGTGCCCCAGCTGCCAGGCTAGAGGTCATGAGTTCAAAACTCATGGCTGCATTCCAACTTTTTAAATATAGGGGAGGGGTATTTTTATGTTCAAACTCTCTTTAAAACTTGCTCATCCCAATTTTTATTAATTTTTTATTTTAACATTTTTTTATTCCTGTTGTAAGAGCAGGGTACGATGATTAGAATGGTTATATATTTCAGATAAGTAAATAAGGAAGGACACTTGATTTCAGTACATATAAATGCAATAACATTTGTTTTCATCAAATAAAACTTGCCCCATCATGAAAAGAACACACATATGCATGCAGTGCACATTTACTGTTTTATGAAGATAACTAATTATATGACTTCTATTAAAAGTTGATAATTTCAAAATGTTGATTAAAATTTCCAGGTCCTATCTACCATTTTCAGCATTTCAGTTACCAATTTTGATCACTATTTTCTTTGAGTTCAACAAATAGGGATTATTTTATGGTATTTTCTGGTTTAAAAAAATGGAATCCAAACCTGAACCTGCATTATAAGCAGGTTTGCAAGTTATCAGGGCATGAGTTATCAAGAGAGTGATATATGCTGTAGGTAAGTAGGTATGTGATGAAGAGTAACAGATCTACTTTTCAAGTCAGTAGCTGCCTCTTTTAATTTCCTTAATTTTAATTAAAGTTTAACAATCATCCTTTAAAGTGCAAAATATGAAAATAATAAAAAGCAAACTTACATGGTGTTTTAGATATTTTTATACATCTGTTGAAACAAAATTTTTGAAAACGTGAACAATCATATTTTTCAAGAGACAAACATGGTTATTTTGATTTGCAGACAAACTCAATCATATAATGAATAGTCAGATAGAGAGAGAAAATGATCAGCTGGAACGAGAATAGGTAGCTTTAATATGGATCCATGAATGTAAACAGACAGACAGACAAAGAGATGAACAGAAAAATGGACAAATCTACATAGCAAATGGATCAGCAATAGGTATGAAGAAACTGGTGGACAGACAAACTTACAGATGAAAAATAGTATGAGTGAACAGATAAATGGATGGCCCATATACAGACAAACAGACTATTGGACTGAGAAAGTGAAGGGACAGAAAAATGCACAGACAATGAGAATGGAGATTTGGATTGATAAAGTTACGTTCTGTGAAATAAATGGATTGAAGCATGGATGAACTTTTCATTAATTTTGTGGTATTCATTCAAACAAGTGATAAACTGATTAAAACAAATATCAAACAACACTCTATTGGATAGAAGAGGTTGTAGCTAATTCTCAGTTTTGGAAGTTGGAAATCTGATGATGCCCAACAACTGAATTTTTTAAAAGTCAGTTTATGAACACAATATATCAGAAGCACAGTACAATACCAAAGGTTCTCCTGATGTGATATTTCCACCCAACTTTTAGCTGCCTCCTTCATTTAATGCCTAAATGCCTATTTCTCCTCTTCACTTTCCCCTCTTGATAGATTGCTCTATAAAGTACTCAGTACACCTCTGTTTCACTGTTTTTAAGTTCTGTTTTCAGAATGTTGACAATCCAACAAATTCATGTCTATTTGATAATCATAATAATAATGCTTTATTTATAGAGGGTGACTCATTAGTCAAAGACTATTCTCCCTTGAGGCCCTCTTAAGGAGAGTATAACAATGCAGTATGAAGATGGCAATAATTACTGTTTATTTTAACATGTTTAGTATTAAAATACTAAATTCCATTATCTGTTAGAAACACATACATGCTCATGATATCTTTTCTTAAATACTATAATATTTTCAGCAGATTTTACATGTAGTGGAAGCTTATTCCACAGAACTGTACCAGAGTATTGAAAACTCATTTTAAATTGCTCTGTTCTTGGTTTTGGTATTAGAAGGTTTCCATGTGATATTTATCTCAACTGGTATTGTGTTGAAAAAGGCCTAAATAAGTCTTGAAGATACTCTGGTGCAGTTCCATTTAGACATTTATATAAAAGAACTGCCTTGTGAAAATCTATCCTGTCATATATTGTGAACCATTTGAGTTCTGTAAATAATGCTTTTGACGGATGATCAACAGATGTATCTAAAATTACACGTGCTGCTCGTTTCTGAAGTTTATAAATCCTGTCAAGCTCAGATTTGGCACAGTTTCCCCATACATTAGAACAATAATCCATTGTTGGAAGAATATATGACTTGTAGTATAGATTGCAAGTTTCCATAGGTAAATATTTCTTGATTCTGCTGAGAAGGGCAATTTTGGATGACAGTGTTTTACAAAGCTTATCAATATGGTCATTCCATAATAAATTATTATCTACAGACACACCTACAAGCCTTTCATGTTTGACATTTTCTAATGGATGATTATTTATTGCAAGAGACAGTTTTGGGTTCCCTGACTTGTGTAGCTTTTGTGGTGTCCCAAAATCATACATTTTTTTTACCTTCATTAATTACCATCCTATTTTGTTGTGCCCAGTTTTGGACTCTGATATGGTCTGAGTTTAATTTCATTTGGATAACTTCAGTATCAGAACTAGATGTATACAAGGTTGCATCATCTGCAAACAAATCTGTGTTTGTGGATTCATTATTTAATGGTAGATCATTGATATAGATAAGGAAGAGGAGAGGGCCCAAAACTGAGCCTTGAGGGACTCCTGAATGAAAAGTGCGAGTTTGAGAGCTAATATTGCCAATGCTTACTTGTTGAGACCTTTGGTTTAGGTATGATCTATACCAGTTTAAAGAAGGATTGTCAAACCTGTAACAGTTCCACTTTTGCAGCAGAATTTCATGATCAACAGGATCAAAGGCTTTCTTGAAATCAAGGAAACAATCCCAGTCATATGTCCATTATCCATTTCCTTCAGCCAAAGATCAATTAATTTGGTAAGTTCTATTTGGCATGAGTGGTACTTTCTAAATCCTGATTGAGCTTTATGAAATAGAGAGTATGTTTCGAAAAATTTATAGACCTGAATGGCTACATGCTTTTCAAATAGTTTTGACAATACAGGTAGAATTGATATTGGTCTGTAATTTCCTGGATCCTCCTTTTCTCTTTTCTTAAAGATAGGTGTAACCTTTGCACATTTCAATGTTTCTGGAAAATTACCACTCATTATACTTAAATTTAATATAATATATAAATAATAGAAGAGCATCAAGTTCAGTTGGGATGTTAGTCTGGTTCTGAATACTCTTACTGGAGATGCTTATGAAGAAATTGTTGAACATTTCCACAATGTCTTGTACAGATGTTGCTATATCATCATTTTGCTTAAGTCTAGGGGGAAGACAACTGTTCTTATGTGGGTTCAGCTCTTTTAGATGCTTCCACAATGTTTTGGTACTCTTACTTTCATTATTAGCCTGTTTATAGTAGTTCTCTTTTGCCTTATCTATCAGGTGCTTAGTTTTATTTCTCCACTTTCTATAGCTTTTCATGTCTTTTTTCTTGTGGAAATTATCTCTTAGGTGCCTAGCCTCATTGATCTCAGGGGTAATCCACTTGGGTGTAATTTGGTCTTTAACCCTTTTTGTTTTAATTGGGACATGCTTGTCTAAGGCTGCATTGAACATCTGATACCATTTGTGCAAGGCAGTGTTGACATCAGCTATAGTGCAGACTGATTGGAAAGGTTTGCAAACTAAATCATTTAAGAACAATTTTCCTCATCAAACTGTTTGAAGTCCCTGTATTGTATTTCAATGTGTTGGCCATTTTTAGATGATTTCGGAACATGTCTAGTTATACAGACTGGGTAGTGGTCACTCAGTGCATACACTAAATTAAATAAATTAACAAAATAGTTTGCAAGGAGTACTTGCATGCAAATCTCACATTTTAGCACAAGCAGATAAATATGTTTCTGAAGAAAAAGCATATCTGATCACAAACCTGTCTTACCCTTAAGATTTTGCTGTAAGTCTTGTGACGATGATGCTTAAAATATGGACTTGTGGAATAAAAATAAAAAACTACAGAAATATGATTGCTGTGGTAAAATTGGGATAATCAGCTCATCCATGTTTGATTTGGATCTGGATGTCATATCAGATTTTGTGGAGTTAGTCAGGCAACCATACTAACTTTTCAGTAGTATCTCAGATGCTTTAAACTGACTAATCTAAAGAGCAATGAAAAACAGGTATCTTTATTTTAATATGGAACACATTTATGGCCCAGCTTAGTTCTTTCACATTTATTAGCTCTTACTATCCTTTTGACAAACTATCATGGTGGATGATGCATGTGGTCTGTTCATTTCATCAAAATAATGGTTATATTTCTTGCTAAAATTTCACTACCGTTTTGTCACATGATGTCATGATATTAGTGCATGCCTCTAACATCAAAAGGGTATCAATTAGAACTGTTATCAATATTATAACATTTTATGATAGAGATAAGTCAATCCATGAAAATTTATTTTTTAGTTGATTTTAGGACCATGTAGCGTCTTAAGTTGACACAGTCCTTTATTAGGATTATTTATGTCTCAGTAAATTATATGAATGACTTGGTTAGATTTTTGAAACTTTTTAATGAATTTAGTAAGTTTTATAATATCTGTGAACATTATGCATATTTACGTTTCTGAGAAAATTCTTATAAACATCAATAAAGAAAGTTGAGCTGTTAGACAAATGAAATTTAGTTGGCATTTTTTTATTTATATTTAATTGACCTGATTATATCCCATGCCATTTTAGCATTATTCAATTTTTGGCACCTTTTCTTAAAACAATTTTTTGACAAAAACCTAGTTAGCATAATCAAGGAAAATCCACTTCAGGTAAACAAATGAAATTTAGGAGACAAATTTGTATCTATATGTATTTACCAAGATCAGATTTTAAAGTCATGAATTCAATTTTTCCATCCATTTACAAATTTGGAACTTTATGAAATTGAAGTTTTCTTGAACAAAAACCCTATTTGCACAACTTAGCAAACACCACAGGAGTTTTTTCACATTTATTGAAGTGCTTTTCCTGGTCATAGATCAGAAGAGCTTTCATCCAACATCTGGTGTCTGGCACATGTTAGGACAAGTTAATTAACACTTCTCCTCCTAAACTACAGGCATCAAACTTTACAAACATATCCCAAGGTCTAATTGACCTTTGTTGAAAATGATGCCCCTTGGCTATTCAGTATGGCTACTAAGGCAACCATTTTGAAAATCTTGTTACTGGTACTGCTCTTAACACATTAACCCCTGGAGGTTTTTGTTATTTTCGCCTGAAATTCGAGTAGGAAACAAATTCTGAAAGCTATTTCTGAATACATCCTAACACATCAACTTCCAGATGATTTTCAAATAACCTAATGCCTAGTTGTGTTAGAAACATCATTTTTCATTGGCTATTTGGCTCAAGCATGAGCAGAAGGGTAAAAGTTGGAGTTCTTTTTGTTTTTTTGCTTAATGGACCCATTATTTTTGTATCAAGACCACTCTTTATTCCGAATGCCCATCTTATCCTACTTTTTGCAAAGATTCATCTGTCTGTTTGCAGTTCATACTGGTCTGCCTTAGATCTGAGACCAAAAAGTCTAAAATCCAGACACAAAATCGGATTCTGACCACAGGCAAATTTTGGGTGGAAAAAAATCGGGTCCAAAATATGAGGTTTTTCCCTCTGTATTTTGTAGTGAAACTAGAACTTCCAGATTATCTGGTATCATTGTAGAGTTACACCTATCTACCTTTTTATAATACCACCCATGTTAGTGTATCTTACATGACCTTGATGCTACAGAGCTCGGCAGTAGGCTACTAGCTCCTGCCACATAAATTCATCGGCAGGAGTTAATGTGTTAAAGTTTGATCATATCAACATGGGGTTTTAACTAAAAACAAAGACATCTTATGATGCTTTGTTGGTTTTAAGTGAGAATGTTGCCCATCAAACATGTCTTTGGACAGCCAGTCTTGAAATCTTACATATAGTCTTCCTAAACAGTTGGTCATATTGACATATGGTTTTCTCAGAAAGACTTCATATGATGTATAGTTTGTCCAAATGAAAATAATACAGACCTGACATCCAACATGGCCATCTTGAAAATATTATTATTACTTTTGCCTCTAAGTCTGATCATATCTACATGAGATTTTCATGAAAAGACTTAAGACTCATACATTGTGTACTAAATAAAAATTGTGCAAATCAGACCTCAAGTTGTCACCAAATCTCTCTATCATTATTTATAATAGTGAACTGCTGTAGTTGCCTGCAAGATGTATGTGGTTATTAATATTGTTTAATGGTGCAGATGGGGTGGGTGGGGCCTGCACAAGTTCTCTTAAGAAGAGAAAACTCAAAAGCTGAATCTTTTCACAGATATAAGGAAAATTTATTTTTGACTTGTGATTTTTTATTGAAATGTCATTGGAATAGAAAAAGTGATACACATTCCAACATGGTTGACTGGTTTTTCTCCCTTGTAATTGAAAGTTCAAAAGAAAATCCTTGCATAAGACATCGTGATAATAGAAAATGTGTTACAAGTCAGTAAACAGTTTGAGGTTTCACTACAATGATGCATTGGTAATTGACAGGAATAGGAGAAGCATGTAACTCATCGCCAGTCCTGCTGATGGAAAGTGAGGAGGTCTACACACCTGTTTAATCTACTGAGATCTGAAAACAAAAGATAATTGAACAGTATTCTTTTGATTTAACTTTGTCTTTTTATCTGTCTTATTTCCAAAAGTTTGGCAATCCCTGTCCAGAACTTGCCCATATTTTTTATTTACCCAATTACACCATTGTGTTTGATGCTTTTGTTAATCTGCCTGGCATGATCCATTAAATGAAGCTGGTCATCAGAAACAGGGAAATGTACTTTCATTAAAAAATGAATGAGTAAGTGTAATACTTTGGCATAATAATTTACTGTGCCAAGATGATGATGAAAGAAGCAGCTAGTATATGCTGTTATGTTGAAATATAATGAAACATTAATGAATCCTGTGCTTTTAGGGACAAGTCTTGAGTGATTGGCAGCATGCATTGTGATTACACTGGCTGGCTTTGAGTAGCTTACAACTGTGGAAGAAGGTGACTTCTTACCATTAGCAATCACGCAATACTCATCTGTGAGCCAAGTTAGATGCAGGAAAATGTATACAATTTTGTTATGATGTTAACATTGTTATTTTCATTTTATTTTTTTTGTGCCTATCCAGACTTTTACATTGGGGAAAAAATAATTACCAGGCGCACATTTACAGAAAGTGTATTCTTCTTCCCCCACTGGCACTTTATCAAATTTTAAAAGTATCTTCCTAATAATAATCTAAAGCCTAACTTCAGATATGGGCCAAATTTACAATTAATAATCAGGTGAACATGCTTCTGAGGTTGTTGCTGTTATAAAGGCTTTATTCTTGTTTTAATTTTGATTCATATTATTTAATTTTCTTGTATCAGGTTGGTAGAGCTTTTTGCTACATTTGTTGCTGTATCTTTGTTTGCATTTTCTTTAACAAGAAGAATGTGATTACCTTTTGCTTAGTAGAGATTGGTAATGGGCGAGAAATCTATTGACTTGGCACAGTTTATCTGGCAGATAAGAACTCAGCATGGCCTTATGGCACCAAAATATGTGTTTCTGACCTTTCAACTTTCGGTGAGAGATAATGACCAGGCACAGAGTAAAATGATATTTGACAGCTTAGAAGTGACTGAGGTCTCTTTGCAGTTACACTGTCATCAGGAACCTTTGGAAGAAACTTAGCTTAACTACGCTGATGCCACTCTGCATATTGCACAGTCATATCACAGTCTGGTAATACATGGACCAGCATCAAAATGCCGACACAGGTTTGCAGATTTCTCAACAAGATTTTCATACATTGTATCTGATTTATTACTTTTCACTGGAACATCTGGAGTTGTTCAGGCAGTCCGTTATTGGCATGTATTTTCAAGCACACGTCAATAATGATTGTGGTGGTTATCGATGCTATGCTGTGATACTTTCTGCTAAGTTATGGTTTTCAAAGGTGCTGGAAGTCAGAGGTGGCACAAATGCAAAAGACCAGTGGAATATTTTGGTTCCCTGCAGCCATTCCAACATTTTTAGCAGCAGCAGCTCCACTAGTTGCAGAAGCTGCAGTGTTAAGGGCTGTCAGAACTGCATCAAAAATGGATTTGAAGAAGGTGGTTGGAGGCTGCATAAAAAAGAAAGTGGCCATCAATTGCCAGGTACAAGTCGTTGAATACCCTCGGGCAGAGGTCTTCAGTTACCAGGAGATCGTGCTGTTGACCAATCTTGATTTACTCCCAATGGCAAATTGATCAAACATTTTTTCACGGGGTTTTATGTGAGATGAACTTGCACTGATGGTGTCATGCACATATGAAACTAGCATTTTCAATCAGGATTCATCAACAGACCCTGGCCCTCACTGGGTCCCATGCATGGTGACACCTCAACATAGTTTGTATTTTGACTCCTATCGAGGCTTGTGCTGCCTCGAAGTGGTTAATTATTTATCCCAGGGCACTAGTGATCTGCACAGTGGATGTGGATGATGGTGTAGTCTACCATGGTTTAATTTGACTATGCCAGTACAAACATGGTTGGAACATTCACCAACCCCTCAAGTACCTACCAATATCACATTAAAGTGTGTGTGATATTACAGTTATTGTGCAAAGATGATTGTTAGATGTAAAAGATTCTGGTGTTAATCTCTGTGTTTTTGTATGAAAGTGGTGCCAAACTTCCAGAAAGCAAAATTGCTGGAGATTATTTCCGACTCCCGTGGCAGTGTTTTTTTTAATTATACAACTGCATTACAATTGTGGCAGAAAAAAAAGGTAATTGATTAGAAGTGCATGTACGTATTGTGTCTGCATATGATGATGAGATCAGATAAGGCCTACCTGTTGTGCAATTCAAATACATAAGTGTCTGTTAATATAAAAACTATGACAGACCTTCAGACTACTGACATATAAATATAATCAAAGCTTAACAACAGCTGTGAGAGAAAATTGCTAAGAGAACTGCATTTATCATAAAGTACAAACAAGTGTGTCCAGTAACAGATGCTATTTGTGGTCTGTGGCAACAACTGTCAGTCTTGGTGTGACTGGAATCATGACAACATCCACCATATTAGATGCACCAATCTGTATTGTTGTTGGAGCTATATCAATAGTAACCAGTGTCTTAGGTATAGCAAGCAGATTAATTTTAATGTGACTGCATTCATGAGTATGTGTCTTTTGCTAACAGCCACACAGAGCAGTCTCAGATATGATCAGTAATCTACAGTACTCAGTAGCAATCGAGGACGAAATGGTTAGTGCAACCAAGTTTGAAACTATACTGATGGAAATGGAAAATCACAGACAACTCCAAAAACAAATAAGAAACTGGTTACCAATGCAGATATTCAAACAGTAGATAGAGTATACAATGTTTATTGATCACTACCATTGACTTGCCAGTGTCTGCTCAGTACATCTCTCTGTCTATGTGCAGGGATTTTCTTTTTTGCAATTACTGCAGACTAGAGTAGTACGGAAGTGCTGTTTGGCCTTATTTTGATACTATATGTGGAAAGACAGCCATACAAGACTCTGACCCACATGACTGACACACTCATGTCATGTATTTTTACACCACTAGCAACACCTCAATAACAAAATATAACCAAACATATGTGGGTTGCATGGGGGATAGTTTACCATGGGGGTTAGAGGTGAGAACGGGTGACTGGGGACCCAGATGGTATCAAATTAGGAAAAACACCCATTGCCATACTACTTTTGGAATTCTAACTAGTGTGGCAATTGCATGTTTGACACTCATAGTGAAACAGGTGCAGAAATAATAATTTCCAGGACTAAGAAAAATTAAACAGGGTCTTCAGGATAGTTTGACCAATAGTCCCATCCATTTTTTGACGATTGCAAAAACAACCACTAAAACTTGCATCACCTTCAAACCCTCCACTGTGATTTTGACAGCAGCAAATACTGGATCTAGCTAATACTGTATTCCACTCTCCAGTGGATTGTAAAGAAAGAAACTTTATATATATATTGTTAATTAAATGTGTGTGTGTGATCATGGGAGTTTGTGTGTATATGTGTGCTGTTATCTAATGGTGGGAAGTCTAGTATTTTGTATTTGAATGTGTTTTAAATGTTTCAAAGAAAATATATACTTAATTTCATTAACATTAAAATCTATATGTCCAGTTATCTTCTATAGGTTTGTATGAATATATGACTTGTTCTCGACTGTACAATGTCACTTTTTTGTGGTGATTCACTGACCCCACATGGAACTCAAAAACACTTTTTAATTGTTGCAAACATCACCTACACTGTCTGGAAGGTTGGTAGGTATTTGAGAAACACAATTTGTTTTAACTTTGGAAACAATGATATTAGCCATTAAGCAACCACCACTCCTATCTTAAGAAATATATAATTACCTTGTCAATGAAGAATTTAAAAGAATTTAATATTGATAATACTTAAGGAATGTTAAATAGTAGTACACGTATTTATCTTTATGCTGTTGTATGATGTATAAGAATCATGAGTATCTATAACTAATAGATTATGTAAGACTAAAGTAATTATACGACATAAGACATGTTAAAATAAATTGTAATTTAATATTTGATGTATGTGGTTGTTCTTTTCCTAAGAAGTCCCCAAGGAAGAATGAGTTGCTCTGTAACTATAAATAAAACATTATTATTATTTATATTATTATTTTATTAATTCTGCACATGACAATTTTGACCGTTCCCCTGTATCTACAAGATGTGGAACCAAAAATAGCTTTCATCTAGTACCATATTACAAAACAGGAAAGTATTTTCAAAGTTTAATATGATGCTGCTGATGGAAAAGAGGCATGATGACTGGATGCAAATGGGTGGTCTGAAAGACAGACAGGTTTTAACAATACTTCCCATGTCTTCTCAGGAAATACTAATCATGGTAAACTAGAGAATAAATGTGCCTTTCACAAAAAGTATATTATTTTATGAAAGAAATGTTAACTAGTGCTTTTTTGCTGAAAAATTAAATTGTTGCTTGCTTGAGTAAGAGACTTTTCTTTTAAGGGTACACACTATATGCTTGCATGAAAAAGGAGAGTAAATGGGTAAATATTATTGTCTGCATACATATTCCCATTATTATATCTTTGCTGATAGTCTCTGTTGTGCAGATATATTATCCATTTCACAGACTTTGAGTAACAGACATGAGCTGCAATTAAAGCTTACCATAATATCTGCCTTTGTTAAGTATAAAAACCAGTGGGTATTCACTGAAAAGGTTTTCCACTAAATTTCTAGATAAATAGTCCTGAAGACAACTATGAAGCAATTTAAACATATTTTGAATACTTTATTGACTTATATTTTATTACTACATGATGGACAGTGGTGTATATACAACAGATTTAGATTGAATGTAGCATTTGTCTATACCATGTCAAAGCAAAACAGTATGTTCCTACAGCAGGGAAGCATGCACTTGCAATATTATAGAGGATTCCAAAATAAAATAAAATATATAGGTTGTATTGAGAGTTGGCTCCTTTTGCAATAACAGCTTGTGTTATTTTCCTGCTCATTTCAGTCAAAATCACACAAAAAGACCCCAACAATTTCAAAAAGGAGTTGACCATTGTAACATGATATCAGTTTATTAGCTTTATTCATTTACATTTTTTAATTCTTTAATTATTCACATTAATTGATCTACATAATTTCATAGAGTTTTAAGTTTTGTTTCATTGTGAAAGCTGCTGTTTGGGGTTGAAGTTTTTTCAAACTGAATTGTATTTTAATCAGCAGTAATAATACAATGAAATTATTTAACAAACTTTCAGTTATGTGACAAAAGTTATTATTAAACTTACAGTGAAGAGTGTGTACCAAGCAGCAGCAATCAGTGACCAGGCTGGGAGAGATCATGGTAACAATCAACATGACAAGAAACCCCAAAAAGATATTGGTACAACATTTCCTAAAGATGAAGGGCAAACAGAAGAAAAACAAAACCCTGCTGCACCAGTCTGCCCAGAAATTGAGGAAAAAGTTAATCTGAAACAGAAATTCTATGTCTATCGGCCAAACAAAAGAATGGAAGTAAACATTCACACGACTGACTTTACTAAACTAACAGGAGTAGAAGCAATAGTATGCTCTGATGACAGAAGAGGTACTGGACATGGGGCAGTAGCTTCTATATTATTGAAGATTGGAAAATCAAAGTATGAAAGTGCAAAGAAGAAAGCCTTTGAAAAGGAAGTACATTTTGGAGATGTCATCATCACAGAGGGAGGAGATAGTAAATTCCGCTTTGTGATCCATGCAGTGATACCATTTCATAAAGACAGCACACCACCTGAGAGGCACAAAGAGATAGTCCAGAAATGCTATGATGGAATACTAAATGAGATCAACAGTTGGCAGATAGCATCATTTGCCCTTCCTTTGATAGGTGCAGGTATGTACAATACTGGTAAATAGATGTATGAATTCAATAATTTCTTGTTATATCAAATAGGTTGAACTCCACCATTGTAAAAATGTTTGAATTTGTCAATTTCCTTGAATATCTCTGAGAAAAAAAAGTTGGTTTTGGCTAGGAAATTTGAAGGAATTCCTGCAATGTTGGGATAAGCAGGGTCAGTATTGAATCAGGAAAAGCTGGAGTCTTTGTCCAGGCTTTTCTTGACTTTTCCTGGCTGTTTTTGGTTGCCTATGTAAAAGCATTTTCTGGCTTGTTCAAACTTGTCCTTGTTCTGGAACTAATCCATGTTGTCCTGGGTTTTAGCGGTTTGTCCCAGAACCAGTCCAATCTTTTACCTTGCTTGTGACAACATGATCTAGAACTAGTCCAAACCTCTCCTGGAGTGTCCCATCTTAGCAGAGAACTAGTTTTAATAATTTATTACCAGTCACATCATTAATAAACAGTGAAATATGAGTTAATTAATCTAAAAGCAGTTAACACATATTTTCTTAAACAATAACTCTGCCTTCCAACTCTTTCAGGCAGTATTATAAAAATTAAAAAACAAACTTTTCCACCTACATTTATATGCCAGTCGATAGTGAAAACAGACCATTATATTGAGACAGCTCTTACAGCAGATGTCTCTGTAAACATTGATAGTGTCAGTACTATTATTATTATTATTATTAAGGTTTAACAGCACATAAGCACACTACTGGATACATAGTGCCATTTAAATCGGAAAAAGAAGGAATTGCACAGCAACTCTTTTGACTCTTTTGAAGATAACCTCTTCAAATAAAATAAACACAAAGCCGTAGCAAATAAATGATAAAAGATAAAATGTGAAAATTCTATAAAAGGTGTACAAAATAAAAGATAAATGTAGCAAGTATAAAATCCTACAAATAATATACAATTTATTGAGTTCACATAAAAAAAACACTGTCTCACTGTTTGGAAGTTGATGCACTCAACAAGACTGTGTTCCAGTGTCAGTGAAATCTGGTAGGATATTCATTCTGGTTAAGGTTCACCCTTTTTCAATGATTTTTTCACCAACATTACCACAAAGTTAAAAAAACCAGTGATAGAAAACAACTTTAATGAACTGAAAAAGTTCTGCAGCAGCAAAATCTCTAAGTAGAGGTATGTTTCTCTATCCCACCAGTATCAAAAAGTTTTGTTAAAAAATGTCTCAGTGAACTTGATATCAAGAAAGCTACAGGACTTGATCAGATTGGTCCATGACTCATTAAATCTTCTGCCTCTGCTATTGTAGATAGCATAACATTCATAATTAATTTAAGTATTGCAACCTCATCTGTCCCCAAAATATGGAAAACTGCAAAAGTAATTCCTATTCACAAATCTGGTTCTAAGGATGATGCTGATAACTACCGACCAATCTCAATACTACCAAACTTGTCAAAATTAATTGAAAAACATGTCCATGACTCATTCATGTCATATTTAACCAAACACTTGCTGTTACACCCTACCCATACGAAATTTTCCACATGGATTGGATATGGAATCCATACATACTTTTACAGAAATATCCATATGGACATTTTTATTCTATAGTTGAAGCACTCTTATGGATTTCAGTGTATCCATATGGAAATGTTATGGAATCTGTATGTACTCCGTATGGAAAATCTCATGGAATATGCTAATTAGTCCATGAGATCTGTAGGTTGTCCATATGGAATAAAATTAAAATTCCATATGGAATTTGTGAATAATCCATATGGAATTTGGCAATACTCCATATGGAATTTGTGAATAGTCCATATGGAATTGGCAAATATACCATATGGAATTTGTAAATGGTCCATATGGAATTTGTAAATAGTTCATTTGCAATTTGGTAATAGTTCATCCTGTACAAAATTTTTCAGGCATACTTAAGGCGAATTTCAGACAGGTTTTTTAAGCGCTTTCTGTCTAAACCATAAAAAAAAAAATGCTTCAGATTTCTGTTAAACTGCCTAATGATTCTGAGACATTATTGGGAATCAATGATGAATATTCACCATAATTTTTAAAATGGATATAAATTTCATTTTGACAGGCATTATCAAATAAGATTTAGGTTTCTCTTTCTTGCATAAAAAACCTAATCCATGATGGCATCACTTAAGTCTTTTTCATTTCGCTGAAAAGTTTGGTGAAATTTTACAAATATTTGACTAAAACTTTTGTGAGATTTCACTAAAATTTTGATCATTATATAGTATTTTACTGAAGTTTCAGAAGTTTTTCATACATTTCAGAAGGTTTCAGATTAATAATGAATATGAATTAAACAGGACTTTATTAACCAAGGTGATATTAAGTTTGCATGATTTTTTTTTACAGATGTTGTAATTATATGACATCCTAGGCAAGAGATATGGGAGTTAAAATAATAATAACAATAATAATAATAATAATAATGACTTTATTTAGAGAACGTAACTTAATTAATTACAGAACTAATCTACCTTGATGCCTTCTGTCTGTTATGTACAATCTTTACAGTATATACAACATGATGTGAAGAATCTGGCTTGACACTAAATAATGAAGTGATTTTAAAAATCAAAGTATCAAGCCTGGAATATATGCACAGGCATCTGTGAACACATAAACATATATAAAATATAAAATATTAATCTGCATTGAAAAGTTCAACTGTGAAAATAATGCAAAATTACAGAAAAGCATCCAATTGAGACATGAAAAGAAGAAATGCTAGAAGCCTCCCATGTCACTTGTACTGTAACTTGATTTTTGATTAATGTACAAACTATGATGCTGTTGTGGTCTCTTGAATTAGTCCTTGTTCCATACGCAGCTGTGACAAATGTTTATCATGATATAAGTACTCTTACTTTACACTGAATTCCAACACACCTAGAATATTTTGATATATACACAATAATGCCTCACGATATTGAATGATGATTCTACGTGTGGGCCAGGAAAATTCTGCAAAGATATGACGATCTTTGATATACATGGGTATTTCACAACAATTCCCACCAGTGATCTATACATTGTCATCCTTAAATTCATCCTGGAAGTTAATCAGTTTTGGGTTATATAACTTTGAAATCATCCTGGTTCAATTCCTTGTCCTATTTAGCATGTTAACCGCTACTGTAGAGCTGTTTATGGCACAAAAAGCAAAATGCTAGTCCTGGTGTTCAGTTTTCATACAGTCTGACCAATTACGTTCCCATTGACTTTGCATTTAAGCTATTCTCATTGCCGCACATTTTTCAAATGGTTATTCAAACTCGTAGCCTGCTTGAATCGCAATGTTTAGCATTCTCATCATTTTCTGTTACGCAACGATTCATTTGGCAACTACACAATTTTGACCAATCAGAAAGCTCTTTACAACGATCATCCTTTAAATAATAAACAGAACAAATACTTATTAGAAAGCTCATTGCGAAATAGGACCGGATACAGCATTATTTTAAAAAAAGTTTCAAAGACGATATTAAAAACGTGTCCGTATCGAGGAAACTCAGATTAAGGTCAGGAGAAATGCGAAATTCTGATTTAAAACAGAAAACAAGAAAACTTGTTTGAGGGCAGTTAAATCCAGTTTAAGTTAAAAAAAAATAAAACAACAATAACAAATTTGATAAAGAAATATAATACAGAAAGATGTGGAAAGAAGTTATTGTGTGAGGGCCAAGGTAGATTAGTTCTTAGTTATTGTGCCAAAATAAACAATACAATTACAGCTACCAGAAACAGGGAATATAAATGCTGCTGAAAATCATTCAAATTGTACAAGAAACAAAAAATAAATTTTATTATATCTTATTGATATTTTTTTACTAAAATGTCAGTGATATTACAATCACAAAATATCACTATATTTTTAGAATTTTTGACAAACTCTCAGTGAAATTTCAATCACAGATTCCCACTGATATTTTCAGAAATGTTGGCAGAGTCAGTGAAGTTTCAATCACAAAATTGCACAGATATTTTCAGAAATTTTGGTAAAATCTTCTAAAATACCATAATTTTAGTGAAAAAGGACATTTGAGTGAATGGCAAGAAATGTTCATTGATTTTGCTGAAATTTAAGTCACATTTTCACTAGGGTATGATTTTTATAGAGCATATTTTAAAAGGAAGCCAACAAATTTACTTTTCAGAATAAACATCAGATCAAGCCCAAAATCCACCTGGCACCAAATTTTCTAAGTCCAAAGATTCATCTATGCTTGTACTACCAGATATTAATTTTCTGATCATGTTTACATTTTCTCTACTTTTTTGGTCATGTCTTTTTCTGTTTTTAAACATCTGTGGAAGTAAATTAAAGAAAACTGACATGCACGTGTTTCTTCAAAAATTATATGAGTATATATTCATCCTTCCACATCAGCTACACTGACATATACATGTACTATAACTCCCACCAATATTTCTATTTGAATCAGATAGTTTAGTTTATTAATTTTCCATGATGCTATAATACATGAACCTGCTTTCCATATGGAGAAAAGTGCTTATGGATTAAAGTTGCAACTTTATTCCATATGGAATTTTCACTTGCTGTGAAGTACTTATGGAACTGATATGGAATAAATTGTCTGATTCCGTAAGTTTTTCAGTCCATATCTCTTCCATACGGATTTCATAAGTATTCCATATGGAATCCATGAGAAATTTCTGTATGGGTAATCAATTGGGCTTTAGATAGAAACATTCCTGTGAGACTGCCTTGATCTTTCTAACTGATAAATGGCTTCAAGCAGTGTCTTGAAAAAGGTAGAATAATAGGATCTGTGTTTGTAGATTTCAGGAAAGCTTTGGACGTGGTGGATCAGGAAATCCTTTTGAAGAAACTGAAAATCTATCAGTGTGATGAAAGAACAATTAGATGGTTTACTTCATACTTAAGTGAGAGAACACAACATGTTTACATAATAATGTTCTGTCTGAACCTGGAACAGTTAGATATGGAGTACCACAAGGCTCAATTCTAGGTCCACTACTATTCATTTTATTTATTAATGGCCTACCACTTTTACTAAGAGACTCAATAACATCTACAGATCTCTATACAGATGACACAACAGTGTCAGACAGCCAAAACACAAAGCATGAGCTCGAAATTTCTTTACAGAATGCACTAAACAAACTGGAAAACTGGTGCACATGCAATGGCATGGTGGTAAATACTAGTAAAACTAAAATATTACTTATCTCAACACGGCAAAGAAGGACAAATCTTGATAGTGATGAACTATGTCTGACATGGAAGGATAAAAATTTGCAAATGGTCTGTCATGATAGACTACTTGGTGTTCTGGTAGATAATAACCTATCATGGACTGAACATATCAAACATATCAGTAAAAAAAGTCAATTCAAGTTTATGGCTTTTCGGTAGGATAAGACATTTTTTCCCTGAAAGGCACAGAAAACTATTTTATAACAGTTACATATAACCCTATTTAGACTACTGTAATAAAGTATGGGGTAATTCAAATGATAAAAACATAGCAAAGCTGGCACATCTTCAAAAAAGAGCATTTGGGCTAATATCAATCCAGAAAGAAAGCAAGGAAAATTTAGCTGGTTGGTTAAAAATATTACCTATTAAAGACCGAATCTGTTTGAAAAAAGCCAAATTAATGTACAGGATATCCCATAATAGTGCTCCTGAATATTTACAATCACTATTCCAGTATAGGCTACCTGGTAATACTTCCCACCTGCGATCCATGTCTACCAAACAGTATAAAATTCCCAAACCAAATAAGGAGTTATTTAAAAAAAGTTTCCAATACTCTGGAACTCTGCTCTGGAATAGTATTCCAATTAAGATTAGAAATGCCCACTCTATTTCCTTCTTCCAAACCCAGTATATCCAGTGGCTTCAGAGATGCAGCTAAAATAAATAAATTCCTTTGTATGAGGGCCAAGGTAGATTAGGTCTTAGCTAATTGTGTTACCCTCTTTAAATAAGGTCATTATTGTTATTATTATTATTATTATTATTTAGTAGGTATACCTGACTTGGGTTTCGTGTAAATGCTGGCAGAATACAATCTCATCTAGGTGATTTGTTCTGTATCAGGGATCTCCAATGATTGGTTTGATTTTATAAAGCTTGTTTGTAGAGCTTCAGCCATGTGTTTTCTTTTCAAAATATATAAAACATTTCAGTTTATGGATTCTTTGAAGTTAGTATATGGAATCTTTCATTCGGAAACAGGTAACTGCAGGGCAACCTTATCTGCTTTATCTACCCATTCATTACCCTTAATACTGACTGTTTAAGCAAATCATGTTTCTACAAGATTTGGGGTGTTAACAGGTTGTCAAATATAAGGCTTTGCAGTGTGGAAAGGGGATTAAAGAAGACAATGAACTAAGTTTTTATAAGAAATTTTGGTGTGGATTTAGTATGGCTTTAAATTCAGCAGTAAAAATGGAGGCTTTATCCAGTAACAAGCTCAAGATGGTGTCATGGAATGTTGCAATGGCAGCTCAAACCTTGTTTTAATCTGTCTCTATACAGGGATGTAAAACCATAGGAGGAGACTGATTTCATTCAGTTTGCTATGAAAAATAAAAGGAAAGTTATGGAGTATGTGACCATTACAAAGTAATGGACTGTTGATTGAAAACAAGTCAACAGACAGAAACTGAGTTAAAGACTAGTCTGAGAAGAAAGTCAGAAATATTTCAGATGCATTTGTCAGAGATATTTTTATTTGAATTCTGCCTTTCTTGACTCTTAAGTAATGCAGTATGGTTTTATGGGGATTGTAGCACAGAGGAACAACCAGGTGTACAGGACAACTTTTGTAGTAATTTATAATGCCATGGTCAAGAGGAGTCCTGGAGGATAGTTTTTGCTACTTCACAAGCCTTTGACATCTTATATAATTAAATCAGAGACATGGTCAAGAAGGTTAATCTTGGAATCTTCAGTTGAAAGAAGTTTATCTTTTAATAACTTCAGTGGTTGATGGACAGTATAATGTTGAAAAACTGGTTCAAAAGAACTCAAACCTAATGATTCTTGAACTGATTCTCTAACAGCAAACAGCAGCAAATAAACACTGAGGGTGTCTAAAAGATATCACTGAATCATATTCTTCAAAGTTTGATGAAATCTTTACATATCCCCATGATTTTCTGAGTGATAGGGGTAAGATTTAAACTGGTGGATGCCTAATTCATGCATAGCTTGTTGGCAAATATGCCAGAAACCTCTGTTGATATGCCTCAGGTACCAACTAGGGGACGCGATTGATCTAAAGTGCTCACCATAATGGATCATTACCGTCTCACCTCTGTCTGCATGGGTTCAAGTCTCAGGCTCTGAAGGGTGTGGATACATGAGAATGCTTGCCAGTAGCTTCTCATGGGTCAGTGGTTCTTTCAGGGGTTTCCCGGATTCTTCCTCCACCATTTATACTGGCCACCATGTATAATAATAATAATAATAATAATAATGACCTTATTTAAAGAGGGTAACACAATTAGCTAAAAACTGATCTACCTTGAGGCCCTCATACAAAGGAATTGATTTATTTAAGCTGCATCTCTGAAGCCACTGGATATATTGGGTTTGGAAGAAGGAAATAGAGTGGGCATTTCTAATCTTAATTGGAATACTATTCCAGAGCAGAGTTCCAGAGTATTGGAAACTTTTTTTAAATAACTCCTTATTTGGTTTGGGAATTTTATACTGTTTGGTAGACATGGATCGCAGGTGGGGAGTATTACCAGGTAGCCTATACTGGAATAGTGATTGTAAATATTCAGGAGCACTATTCTGAGATATCCTGTACATTAATTTGGCTTTTCTCAAACAGATTCGGTCTTTAATAGGTAATATTTTCAACCTACTAGCTAAACTTTCCTTGCTTTCTTTCTGGATTGATATTAGCCCAAATGCTCTTTTTTGAAGATGTGCCAGCTTTGCTATGTTTTTATCATTTGAATTACCCCATACTGTACTACAGTAGTCCAAATAGGGTTGTATGTAACTGTTATAAAATAGTTTCCTGTGCCTTTCAGGGAGAAAATGTCTTATCCTACTGAGAAGCCATAAACTTGAATTGACTTTTTTACTGGTATGTTTGATACGTTCAGTCCATGATAGGTTATTATCTACCAGAACACCAAGTAGCCTATCATGACAGACTATTTGCAGATTTGTATCCTTCCATGTCAGACATAGTTCATCACTATCAAGATTTGTCCTTCTTTGCCGTGTTGAGATAAGTAATATTTTAGTTTTACCAGTATTTACCACCATGCCATTACATGTGCACCAGTTTTCCAGTTTGTTTAGTGCATTCTGTAAAGAAATTTCGAGCTCATGCTTTGTGTTTTGGATGTCTGACAATGTTGTGTCATCTGCATAGAGATCTGTAGATGATATTGAGTCTCTTAGTAAAAGTGGTAGGTCATTAATAAATAAAATGAATAGTAGTGGACCTAGAATTGAGCCTTGTGGTACTCCATATCTAATTGTTTCAGGTTCAGACAGAACATTATTTATGTAAACATGTTGTGTTCTCTCATTTAAGTATGAAGTAAACCATCTAATTGTTCTTTCATCACACTGGTAGATTTTCAGTTTCTTCAAAAGGATTTCATGATCCACCATGTCAAAAGCTTTCCTGAAATCTACAAATACAGTTCCTATTATTCTACCTTGGTCAAGTGCTTGAAGCCATTTATCAGTTAGGGAGATCAAGGCAGTCTCACAGGAATGGTTCTGTCTAAAGCCTGATTGATTAGTGTGTAACAGCAAGTGTTTGGTTAAATATGACATGAATGAGTCATGGACATGTTTTTCAATCAATTTTGACAAGTTTGGTAGTATTGAAATTGGTCGGTAGTTATCAGCATCATCCTTAGAACCAGATTTGTGAATAGGAGTTACTTTTGCAGTTTTCCATATTTTGGGGACAGATGAGGTTGCAATACTTAAATTAATTATGAATGTTATGCTATCTACAATAGCAAAGGCAGAAGATTTAATGAGTCGTGGACCAATCTGATCAAGTCCTGTAGCTTTCTTGGTATCAAGTTCACTGAGACATTTTTTAACAAAGTTTTTTGACACTGGTGGGATAGAGAAACATACCTCCTTTGAGATTTTACTGCTGCAGAACTTTTTCAGTTCATTAAAGTTGTTTTCTATCACTGGCTCTTTTAACTTTGTGGTAATGTTGATGAAAAAATCATTGAAAATGTTTGCAATGTCAGTTTCATCAGTGACTATGGTGTCATTTACCAGAAGTGAGTGAATTTTATTTGTCTGTTTTTTGTGCGTTCCTCCAGTGAGTTCATTGAAGACTTTCCAAATGGAGTTTGTACTCACAGAGATTGTCTCCATACTACTTTTATCATTCTGACATCCTATTTCTATATTTAAATGTTCATATATATTAGCATCTTCAAAGTCACATACAAACCCTGAAAATCCATTTACATTTGCATCTACAATAGTGTCCATTGAATAGTTAGAGTCAAGAGTCCCACTGGGTACATTTAGTTTTTTTGTAAATGAAGCGTTGGCATTCTCCTCTTTGCCAGCTTCCTAATATGTATACATTGCTGGACAAAGTCTTTGTTTGTGTCCATATTTATGGCACCTAAAACACTCGATCTGTTTGCCATGATGGCATACCTGTGTCATGTGCCCAGTTTCTCCACAGTTAAGACAACACTCTTCATTAAAGTGCTTGAAAATAGGGGCATACATGTTAATATTTCTCAGTAGCTGAGAGGTTCCTTTTCTGCTTAGATGAATTTTGTCTCTGTGGTAGAGACATCCTGATTCTGAATGAAGAAAGATTTGTATTGTGGAATGTACTGTAGGTTGAAATCTTCACATAAGTCAATCATCAGATCATTTATTTCTTTGGCCTTGGTGTCCACACGAGGAGGTAGTCCCGATATCATTAATTTACATGTATTTGGGCTGCAATATCTAGCAGCATACAATAAACTTTCAAAATCTGTTTTGAGTTGATTTAGTGACCTTCCCTCACAGGCATCATTTCCAACTACTAAAATAATAATTTGTTTGTATTTGGTTAGGTCACTGTTCATTATTCTGTCAGTGATGTTGTTGATTTTTGTATAGCCTATCTTGTGCTGAAAAATGGTGTTAAACCCTACAACAACAACATCAGGTACCAACTAATACCACTTCAAGATATATTCCTTAACCATAATCAGCACTCAGTTGTACAGACAATGAAATGTAGATATCACAAGTTCTGCCAGTAAATACAGTTTTTATTAACAAAATCCAATGCTGTCTTGGCCATTTCATGTTTTCAGCAATTTTCTTAAAGTGCATCTTCACTAGCCAAGGTTCCAATATTTTAATACTATCTACACCTTGGCAGATTGAGCAGATATTTCTGTGCTTTGGGTCTGAATTTCACTGGATGTGGCAGCAAGCCATTCCATCCAATCAAAATTAAGTAATTCAAATTGGAGCACTGTTCCTACATGATTGAGACAAAGGGAGCACACGACTTGAATGGACACATAAATAAGCAATTTTCCACTGCCAGTCCTTGTTTGTACAAATAACTTTCTCTCAAATACACCTGTAATGACTTCCCTCTAGTACACAGTCATACTTTCGATGTTCAACTTACAAAGCATCCTTTTGAAGTCAGTTGCCTCCACCATTTTTGGCCGATGTACAATGCACCACTGTTTCATGCTATTGGTTAGTTGGCATTACATACTAATGGAGACAACTCAAGATATCCAATAGATGTCGCAAGGATAAAGTCTAAAATATCTACTCTATCTGCCATGGTGTAGATAGGGTTAACATATCAGCACCTTGGCTAGCAAAGATGCTCAAATTTCGGAAAGTTTTTTCTTCATTTTCTTTAACTTGGCTAACATTTCATGTAACATCAAAACTTGAACTTTTGTTTAAAAGGAGGTTGGGTGTTCTGTGCCTGCTGATTTTAATTCTTTTAATTTCAACAGCATTTCACTTTCTTCTCTTGACATCTGCATTTTCTCTTCCCCAATAATCCTAAAAGTTATATTACCAGTCCAAAAGAAAACAGTCGAAATGAACTCCAGTATTGAATGTGCTGATGTGCCAGTGGTTTGGATAAGCTGGTATGTCAGCATTCTTGATGTATCACAATGATATAATCCAGAATGTCCTTCAGCAAGTTCACATTAATCCCAAAATGGTAATTCAGTCCAAAATGTGAATGAGCACTTTTTAAATTCAATGAAAAATTTAAATAAATAATTCTTCTCAAATTATTTTGGAACACAATGAAAAGTGATTCCACAAAGACTGATATTAATTTTGTTTACTTCACAGCCTTATATAAAAATCTAAGATGCAGAATAAACTAACAGGATGTTTGCTTCTAGAACATTACAAATTTTGTAAAGAAGGCTGGGCCTTGAACTCAGATTTCAGTCAAGAACTTATTTACAACATAGAAACAATATATCAGGTAGACAATAGAATAAAAACAATGTCCTAAATATAAATCCAAGTGAACATGTTGTTTATAAATAATGATTATCATAAAGTATAATCTACAACCATGGATAGAATTACATATAATATGTTGTTTACAAATGACCCTTAAAATCTGCAATCATCCCCCCCTCTCTCTCTCTCTCTCTCTCTCTAGGGTATTTTTATTATTTTTTAAAATTTCCTTTCACTGGTGACACAGAAATAATTTTTTTCTTGACAATGAAGCTTATCAGTTTTGCAATCCAAACTAAAAAGGTAAAAGTAGCTGTGAATGAGTGAAGAATATTGCTTCCACAATAGAAGTAAGTCTAAATGACAGACCTGGACCAAACTTTGTGAATGGCTTGAACTTGGAGCAATAATGAATCCTACTGAATTTTGAGTCAAGTGTCAAGACCTCTTTGACTGAAAGAATAGTGTTTTTCACACAATAAAATTTGACATTATAGACCTGGCACAATCTTAGTGATGGTGTGCACTTGTAAGGAAGATACCAATCCATTTTGGGGTCAAAAGATCAAGAGGTAAAAGTCGCTTTCACTGGTAGAAGAAAAAAAGGTTGCCACCCTGTTACATATTTAATTGTTTGTTTGTTAGTTCAATTTCCTTATTATTTCATTACATGCTGTTGTAATGTAACATTGAATGCTGGACTTGACCTTGTCCATAATAGAGTTCATCTCAGCTTGACCTCATTGTTTGTTTGTTTTTTTAAAATTTATTTCATTTATGTAAACAACTAATAATAGCTTCATATTCTTTATGCGTATGAGTTTATTATCAGGATTATTATTCAGGTAAACAAAGAAGGAGTAAATGTGTTGATCAGGGTGAGAGTTTTGGAGATTCCTTAGTGAATTTTGTCAACTGTTGTGTTGTAAATAAACAAGGCTCATTAGATCATTCTAGAAAGTTGTTTTCCATTAGGTAATGGTTGTTTCTAGAAATGCTTATTTGTGACCTGAGGTCAAGCAAAGAACTATATTATCTTGTGACTGAGGATTTTACCAGTCGTGCTTTAACAGCTAGCACTTTAAAGTTGTATTATGTTGTGACCAGTTTGGGCTGAATTTTATTTTCTTCAAATTATTGAATTCAAGTGATCAGATTCTCTGGAAATGTAAAAGTGCACTGGTCAAATTCTTGGATAAAGACATTCATTGGAATTTATACTGAATTCAAACCTGGAATAATATTTCTGTGATTCAACAAGACTGTTGACACATCAGCACTTCATAGGCTTTAACAGACATGTCATCACTTTCAGTGTTGGATCTCCTCAGGATTTTTACTGAATTTTATTCAGGACTTTAAATTACCAGGAGTTGTGTCTATAATTCTTGGATTATTTTGGGATTTAATTCGCAATACCGTAAGTTCTTTTTTCTCATTTTCATTTGTATTTTAGGGAAATAAATTATTTATTAAATTTTACAAAGCTTGTTTTCTTCACTCTTTTCTCTTACTTATTTTAATATCATAGACTTGTAACAACACAAACAAATACCAGGTCTCTATATTCACCACAGTTTGTACATGACTAATTTTCCTATTTGGTAAGCACATTAACTTTGGGCTGAAAACTTTGGAAAAGCATGTGAAATTGAATTATAAAAGTACAATGATTACATTAGGCTGAATGATCTAACAAAAAGCCATTGAGCCCCATAGGAACCTTAGGTCGTGATATGGTACTTTAGACAATTAAGGTCTGTGTGTACTATACAAGCTTTTTAGTCAAACATATTGTTTATCTTTGCTGCCTGATCTCATTTTGCTGAACTTTTCAAATGCATGTTTTCAAAATTGGCAATAGAATACATGGTATTTCATTACACGTTGCTGAAAAACGGGTCTAACTTCTGGAAAAATATATACTGCCTTACCCTTACTGAGAAGGTCAGGTAAGGGTTGGCAGGTCTGCCAAGATCAAGGCAAGATTATTGACTGGAATAAGAGAAATGGTTTTTGAATAACTTTTTTCTAGACCATGTACCTTGACCAAAGTTTGTACTGGGAGAGGCTTATTAATTATGGGGTCAAAAGTTCAGACAATTTAGACAAACTTTTGATCATGACTTATGATGTATTATGTGTTCTAATTTCAGCTTCATTTAACCTATTGCCACAAAAGATGCATTGTAGGCACAGCTGGAGATTAAGCTGTTTCGCATAAAAAAACTTTCATTGTTATAACATACTTCCTTTGGTTAATAGAAGACTTAACAATGCTAACTTATGCCAGAGAAGCAGTGTATACATATGTTCCACTTTTTAAATAGCAGATGGCCTATTAACTCGTTAACCTCTGGAGATTTTTGTTGTTTTTGCCTGAAATTCGAGTAGGAAACACATTTTGAAAGCTATTTCTGAATACATCTTAATACATCGACTTCCAACAGATTTTCCATTAGCCTAATGCTTAGTTGTGTTAGAAACATAATTTTCCATTGGTTATTTTTCTCACGCATGAGCAGAAGGGTAAAAGTTGGATTTTTTTTTTTGATTTTTTTATTTATTTTTTTCACTTAACGGACCCATCATTTTCATATTGAGACCACTCTTTATTCCAAATGCCCACCTTATCCTACTTTTTCCAAAGGTTCACCTGTCTGTGCAGTTCAGACCAGTCTGCCTTAGATCTGAGGCCAAAAAGTCTAAAATCTTGACACAAAATAGGATTCCGACCATGGGCAAATTTTGGGTGAAAAAAAAATGGGTCCAAAAACTTAGGTTTTTCCCTCTATATTTTGTAATGCAACTAAAACGTTTCATTGTAGAGCTACATCTGTCTACCTTTCTGTAATACCACCCACTTTAGTGTATCATGCATGACCTTGACGCTCCAGAGCTTGGCAGTAGGCTACTACCTCCTGCTACGTAAACACAGCACCAAGGGTTAATGAATTAAATGTTATTTGTAATTTTCAAATAACTGTTCATGTCATGGAGTTTGGAGTCATTAACTTTGAAATACAGGAGGATTTGAAGAAAAACAGGTAGATTTTTTTTTAGGTCTGAGCCCTAGGGTTAAGAAATAGCAATAAATAGAAAAATCCCAGTTCCAGTTCCAAATGTATCATCATCTATCCTGGCACAAATTTGTATTGATTCAGGTGAATTTTAAATTATCAACCTATAAGCAGTCATGTATTATCATTTCTAAGAACATTGAATTAAGCTTAATTTTGTATTTGCCCATATGTGCAATTATACATACTGTTAATCTTAATTTTGTTTAAAAATTCCAACTTTCAGTCCATAATAGAAGTTGACTTTGTAATAAAACATGTTTCATTTACCCTTTCAGGTTGTGTGGAGCTTGGTCATGAAGGGAGTGCAAAACTCTTTCTAGACAGTTTAGAAGTATTTTGCAACAAAAATATAACATCAAACATAAAGATCATCAATGTAATTGATAAAGATGAACGCATAACTGAGAGAGTAGCAGATGTATTCATTCAACACACTGAGAAAGTTAGATTTGCATTGGCAGCCCATGGTAGTGAGTGGAAACCAGCAAGGGAACCATCTTCATATGCCAGTTCTGTTAAATCTCAAGGAGGAATATCACAGGTCAGTTTTTGTTGTTGTTTCCAGACAGATAAAATATAAAATCACGTGTCTCTCTCCCTCCATAGTTGATCATTACTAACCTAACTTGGGTTATTGGAATGCCTGTTTAAAATCAGTAATACATTGCCCATTACCTGCTGTAGGTTGCTATATCTTTTCCTGGCACTAGTCCCCTGTCCAAGGATATTATTCCTTCCTCCAGTTAGTAATTGGAGGTCTAGAATAAAAGTAACATGATACCAATCTGACAACTTAGTCCACTTTTGATGATTGGAATATCTTCCCTTGGACTTCGCACAGTTATACATCTGTTTCTTCAGTGCTCAACATTTTTATTCTCAGAATTTCATGGTTTCAAAGAAAGTGAGGAAAGTTTTGACTCATCATTGATCTTTCCTGATTGAGCAAATTCCTTCTGGAAGAGTGGTTCAAGATGGAGATAGCTGCCTCAGTCTGAATGCCATCAGGCCCAAATGATTGTTTATCTCTAAATCTACACATTCCCATTTTCTCAGCCCACAGAAATTTTACTTAGTTTTGACTGGGACAGGAGAAATTGAAATTTTACACTTTTCCTTTTTACCTTGCTTCCACTCTCAGAGCTATCACCAGGATGATGGATTTAATAACATCTCATTTATGGTTCTTAGGATTTCCTATTTGCCATTACCGTATGTACTCGCGTATAAGCCGAATAATTTAGGAAAAAATAAAGGCTTGGAAGAAGGGGGGGAGTCGGCTTATCCAGGGGCCAATGTCTAAACTTGACAGATTTTAGGTCTTTTTGTTGACTACTTTAATGGCTGTAAATCTTGGGACACGAAACAATAATTATTTTCAGTGTCCTAAGACATAGGCATGTAAAAATTGTAACTTTCGGTGACCCGACAATTATTAAACTGTCATAAAGTACTATGATTGATTTTGTTATTATTTTGGATGTGCATATTTTCTGATTTCTCCAACACGAAGTTAAATAAAGGTAAATACAGACTTCATAATTCGTGGGCTGGTTGAGTTTACCAGGGAGACCATGCTGAACTATAATGTACAGTAACTTACGCAGTGCAAAGCATGCATAACGTCACTTAAATCCTTATTTATTCCCAAACATATCAGGTGCAGATTTTGGTTTAGTCATTGTTTCAACTAAATTGCATTCTTCCAGCTAACATTTCAGCTAGTACTTAATAGCTGTTTCATTTACGTTCAATCATACACTCACGAGTTACTCATTTTCAATGATATAAGCAATCCTACAAGTTGAGGTAATATTCTAAAAAAGCTACGTACTTTTAATTGTACAAGGCACATAACCATCATAATTTACATGTTCACGAAGAGTGGTAATAATAAAAGCTAAAATTCTCATATAGATCAACTAAGATCAACATCAATCAATTTTAGTTTTGTGTTTTAGCTGAACAAACATCATGACTTTCCACACAATGGAAAGCTTGATGTTTCGGCGTCTGCTGTGTTGATAGTCGGCAAATTTGTCTTTCGTTTTGTGACAGCAGTACAGGCCAGTTAATCATTAAAACCCTGAAACTGGTTTGTGATGGGGGAATTTTGACCGGTAACTATGCCAGTACATTGATGTGTAATTGCCTTTTATTCCATAATGTTAGCATGATTACTGTAGTTTTGTAAAACAGGGTGTAAGTCATACCTATGAACTTTTCAGAAGCCAAGTAAGGAGACTGAATAAAAAAACTAGAGATTGGGACCTAATATCAGGAGGTTTTTCGTGGCATTTTTAAAGCCTTGTTTTCACTAAATATTGATCAACCTTCCTGGTCCAATATGCGTGAAATTCACAAAAAGACTCACCGTTTCTCCTTGTGACATGCCTATTTTCCCCCAGGATGTGCCCTATTTTCATGTTCTGGTCAGCTGTGGTCAAACTGCACAATAGCTAAAGATTAGTCTTAAATAAACAAGCAAGAAAGCCAGCACGACTAATTAAAAGTTAATCCTTATCCATGCAACTATTTTGTGAAAATGATTGGTCCTCTGTCATAATTCAAAGAAACCATGTTCTACACCATTGTGTGTTACGCAAGCACCAGCAATTTATTGGCAAATAAAGGATTCGAATTTTGTTGAACTAAAGGTACCAAAATAGCCAGCCTCGTGGTACCTTACATGTGGCAACTATTTTCCCCTCTTTGTATATCTGACCTTATTCCCTTATTGTCAGCTCATAAAGCATTTAGTTTTGTTTGTTATAAAACATGTATTTCGAATTAGTTTTTTGAGGACACATTTGCTGCATGGTATGTATTTTCATTCCTTTTAATTTAACGATGGCAATTAACCTTAGCATATATGTTATAAAAATGCCAGGTGTTCACTCGTATAAGTTTCTTTCATGGGAATGGTGCTATAGCATATGGAGTTACAGCATTCATAGTGATCATTCTTGGGATTGAAATTTATTGTGGACAATTTTATTGTTGTGGTTTATTTTTTTGTTCTGGTTTATTTTTTTATTTTTTTATTATTGTAGAGGGAAAAATATCATTAATTTACATGAATAATGTTTAAACGTAACATTCTATTTAGTGAAGAAGCGAATTCTTTATAGTAAAGTAATTATTTCATCACAACAATAATTCACAGGTGATACAACAGAACATGTAGGACTTTTCTTGTTTAGAAGAAATGAAAATCGAAGACATAATGTAAAAATCAGGAGTTTTCTGCAAAAATCGGAAGATATTATGAAATCAGGAGGTAGGCGTGGAGCGACCCCAAAAATCAGGAGGTCTTTTTTCCCTCTCAGCATGAAAGTTGACAGGTATGGTGTAAGGTCGCTTACATCAAAGCAAACTACAACTCAGCTTTTACGGTATTAGCATAACCTTTGAAGCATTATTTCCTAAACTTTATTATTGTATTTTGGAGATATCATTAAAGTTCAGCGCAATGGTACCCATAATTTGAATCCAAGGGATGTACTTAATTCAGAGCATAATCAAACCTACAATGTTCATGCGGTGACGCCATTATGTAAATACATTCATTAGCCTAATTGCGAGATTGAATCAAACCTTATTATTGTTCATTGTGTTGTCATACTGGGATTACATTTTAATGAGTTAGGTATTTACAATTTCAAAGCAAAATAAAAAATATAATTACTGGTGCACTGATATAAAATGTCCAATGCAGTAATGCATAAATAAACAATAATCAAGTCAAAACGGAGAGGTAGTATTACAGCAACTCAATTCTTGTCATCGTTTGATCAAATTATACACTAAATTAGAAACAATAAGAAAACACAAGATTAAGTAAATTACTTTTCAAACAAGTTTATACCATTTCTTTTTAATAATCATGCACGCCAACCTCGAGATAAGCATACATGTAATTTTTTTAAATATAAGTTTCCCTAAATAAATGCATTTAGAACTTACCTCATGCATCTTGAGATGTCTTGGAGTTGTAGGTCGGCTCATACGCAGTCATGCACTTTTTAGCATTTATACCTGTTTAGTTTGGGGGTTGGCTTATACATGAATGGGCTTATATGCGAGTATATACAGTACTTCAACAACTATAGTATTCGCACACCATCCCATTTGTTTGTACCCCGCAAACAATTTTAACCATCAAAAGCATTAATGATATAAAAAATGCACCAACTTAATCATGTCATTCATCAATTTATAATTTCTAACTTGACTGCTGTCAGGGGGTACCAAACACTGTCGACTTGTTGGCATTTTAAATCAAATGGGAGTTTCTTTAATAACACGGTCGCCATATTTACATGGGCATGTCTACGTTTTCAAACAGCAGATGTGATCACCCACTGTCTTTGTTAATCTAAAAAATTCTGTAAATTTTTAGAGCTATATTTCTTTGACCAAATGTTTACAGGAGTTCTGCCTTTTTATTTAGAGAAGATGATGACTGACTGGATGTGGAGGCATTCCTTTCCATCTGCTGAGGTGGTCTAGTCACCCCCTGTCCCTTTGACCAGTTTTTACTATTGTAACTTGTCAGAGGGAATTGTTCTGGTTGATTTATTTGTTCAACTGATCACTTTGATTTGTCAGTGAGAGGTTTATATACCCCTTTGTCGCTGGTGAAGCTGGTATTGCTGCTGGTTAGGTCATATGACAATTGTATTGTCGCGACTTATTGTTCCAGCATCTGGGTTCCATAATAAACAATTGTCTCATAGCCGGGTTTTGGCTACATAGAGAAATATTTTTATAAATAAGGGTATAAACAAAGAAATTTACAGACAATTTGTTCTGCATAATATAGATTGACATAGCTAGTTTCTGGAATGCAGTACATAACACTGCCATGCTGTTGTACAAATTACCAGTTGAAATCATGTCTGCAGGTGTATCAAATTGATAATTTAAGGGACAGGGGACAACTGGACCACCCCAGCAGATGGGAGTGAATGCCTTCATATCCAATCAGTCAGCCATCGATCATCTTCCCTAAGTTTGTATTCTATCAGAAGTGAGGACAGCCATCTACGAGATTCCAATGAAACAGGTCCCAAAACCATTGAGAACCTAATGACATTGAATCAGCACTCCTTTCCAGATCTTCTACTCATACAGTTGTCAGAAGAAATGAGATCATGAACAAAAAGAGAAAACTGGAAGAACCAGTTACAGAATGTCCGTAAGCGAAGCATCTGCTATTTCCTTCCCCATCCATTCGCTTTATAAAGAAGCAAGAAACTTCTTTCAAATTTGTGAAATTAAAAAAGGCTGCTGACTACCTCCAAGAGTGTGGTCTTAAAGGGAAAATTGCTCAAGGACTAGAAATCAACCTAAGCCTGAGATTTACAGATTATCACAAATTTGTCAGCACATGGGACAACATTTTTCTAGAAGCCTCCAAGAAACTAACCAGCCAGAAATTCACCCACACACTTATTAAACTGATGAGTGTGATTTTCCTGCTGGGATGCTAGGGAAAAAACTAAGAGAGACTTGCTCTCTGGGCCTACTCAAGAGTACAGAAGTGGCTTTTAAACACATATACGAATGTTTATCTCAGTTTTATCGTGAGAAATATGGTAAATTTTAAAGTTAAAATGGGAGTGTAAGAAAGCAAGTGAAACGCAATGAATGGTCCAATTCCAGAAGTCAGACCAGGAACCACAGAGGACTCAAAAGAAAAAATAATACCCAAATGGGTATTCTAAAATCTTTAAGACTTTTTGCTAATCTACCACATTTCAATAATAATTCTAACAATACTCATGTCTCTGATTTTGTCATAAATCTTTACAACTTTTCCCTTTCTATCAGACTTTATTTTAGCCCTACTCTTCAGTGAATTAACCTTGATCAAATTGATAAGGACTTAGATAACTTCTTTCAATGAATGAAACTGAATCATTTTTTTTATCATACACCAAAAACAGATGATGAGACTAACTCTTTCGAAAATGAAATAATAAGTCAATTCAGACAAAGAATCACATGGACTTCACCCAACCAAAATGAATGTATTTAGACATTCTGCAAATTGGTAAAATTATCAATGTTAAAGTTTAAATAAGAAAGGAGATACAGCCTAAATATAACAAAAAATGAAAACCATCCCTCTATGAACTTAGCAATAACAAGAATAATGTGGTTAAAAAAGCTGATAAAGGCTCGACCATTGTAATCACGAACCCTGATGATTACATCAAAGAAGCCCTAAGACAACTAAATGATGAGAATTGTTATCCCAAATTGAGGACAAATCTTACAGAAATACACCACAGCATGGTGAAAAACCTTGTAATACAAATTCATGACAAAGGGAAATTAGATGATAAAAATTTTTTTAAACCTCATCAGTGACAAAATCCATACTCCAAGGTTTTATATCCTTCATAAACTACATAAATGCCTTATTCTGGGATAATCTCTGAAAGACCAGTTACTAGTGACAGCAATTCACCAGCAAAAATAATAACTAGTTTTGTGCTCATGAAATTTATACCTTCTTATATCAAGGACACAACCGATTTTATTAAAAAATTCAAGCAATTTGTGGTTAAACCTGATGAATTATTTTTGGTCACAATCATTGTCACTTTTCTCTACACTAATGTATTAAATCATGAAGGTTTACCTTCTACAGCTAGAACTTTAGATTTAAATAAACTGAATTATCATCTCTCCAAAATTAGTATTGCACTGCAATAACTTTACTTTGAAGGACATCCATTATCTACTAATTGGCAGAACTGCTATCGGAACTAATGTAGCCCCATCGTACACCAATATTTTCATGGATGATTTAGAATGGAAAATGCTAAAACCAGCACCATAGAAACCTTACATTTATCTAGGTGATATTTTTATGATAAGGATTGGTTCAGTGTTGGAACTAAATAAATTTCACCTATACTGTAACAGTTACCATAAAACTATTAAGTTTACAATGGAATATTCCAAGGGGAGAAAAATCACATTCTTTGATTCTACAGTAATTCATGACAACAACACAATTTGATTCATATTGTAAACCTACAGATAAACGTTGTTATCTACACTATGTATTACACCCATCCATACCACTGTAAAAAAATCTAGTCCATTTAGTCAGCAATTAAGAATTAGATGAATCTGTATTTAACAATTGGACTTTGAAAAACATGCCTCCAACCTAGTTCCGTTTTATGAAAGAAGAGACTATTCAACTATGAGGCTTTTCAAAAAGCAGGCCAGATGGATCGTTCAGAACTACTGAAACCAATTAAACAAATCTCAAAACATTGCAGTGCAATATCAGCTATCTTCACATATGATAAGGATAATTATTTCCTTAAACAGGCAATTAATTTTAACTCTCTGGCCAGTTGTCAAATTGAGTCGAACAGAAATTTTACAAGGTCAGCCGATATTTACACAGAGGATTAAGTTATTAAACAACTAATAAGAGCTGTGTTTTGTAGCAGTCATCCAGGCTAAAACATTTGCAAATAAAGTATTAGATTGCAAGACCATTAATTTCAGTTTCTGTATGAAAATGGATAAATCTAAAATCTTTAGAAGCACATTATGAACCTCAAATATAAATCAAAACTAAGAGGACATTGTACCACACATGTGCTCTATTTACTCACCTGCACTAAGTGGCACAAACAGTATGTAAGTGTGACTAAAAGTGAATTCCAAGAATAAAAGAACACTTCAGGGATATCCATTATCATAAAGATTCCCCAGTGTCTAAGCATGCATTTTGATCTATCTCACCACAACATGGATTGTGTTAAATATCAGATGATAGAAATTATTAAGTTTGATCCGGAGGTTTCTTATAGCACCTTTTATAGGAAAGATAGAGATTTTTTTTATATACCAGTTACATCTGGTTGTGTGTCTGTGTGTGTGACATTGATTTTTAATGTAGCTTTAAAATAATTTTCAGTTATATCGCATGGCAGTTTATAGTGATGCCTAGCCCTGGGGCATCATGCCACAGACATGTAGCATGATGTCCCACCCAGTTACATTATCCTGACACCAGGCCAGTCCTAACACTAAGTCTTTGGTATGACTTGGCCGGGTTTTGAACCCACAACCTCCCGCATCTGAGGTGGATGCTGTAACCACTAGGCCACTGGAGCAGCCATCCATTAGGGATTAATATCTGTCTAAATGGAAGTCTAGGCATTTTTTTAACTTCCTCCTTTTTATTTGTTTAATATTTTTATAAATACTAAAACTAGACATTGCAAATATTGGAAGTAGATGATGCAGGTTTGACTGCAATGGACTGTTCTGCAGACCAGAAAAGGACAGTGAGCAGCATCTGTCTGCTTGTTTACATCAAGAGCCTCCATTTGCTTTGAAATGCTAACAGGTTGAGTCCCTGGTGACAATCGAGTTAGAAATTATAAACTGATGAATGAAATGGCTAAGTTTTTGCATTTTTTTATAACCTTGATGCTTTTCATTTTTAAAATTTATATGGGGATACAAACAGGAAGGTATACAAATATTATAGTTGATGTGCAACATTCTCAGAATGTGCTTTTCTCTAGGAGTATGTCTCTCTATCAGGAAACAGTCACTGATCTAGGTCTAATTCCCATGCAGGAGATTCCCTTCTAAGAATTTTGTTTACATGAAGCTGAATTTTCTCACCTGTCAAGGAACTAGTCTGTGTTCCTTCCAACAGAATTTCACTGATTCTTGCTGTCTAACCAAGACTGGATGAAAAGACATCATTGTGGGATAATATCTCCATTTTTCTTCTGGGAATTTTAAACATGCAGCAGACTTTGTTCCCCTAGGAAGGTTTCAGCCTGACTCATTCTTTTACTCAGATTCAGGCTGGCAGGGGATCACCTAATGCCTGTGAGAGTAGTTCTGTATGGCTTATTTTCTTGAGAAGTTTTCTTCCACATTAATACACACTGTTTGCCTAGCATTTAATGGGTGTATCATTCACACAAGGCATTACTGCATCAAGGTCTCTAAATAAAACACATCAATTGTAGCATACCTCAGACACCAGTGCAGCTTATCTTTTCTTGAAAGCTTTCAAGGAGATTATTCTCTGAGACTGACACATTCTGGGCAAGAGGAATGTTCTGGCAGAAAGCTTGTCATTGCCTTGAGTGAGAATGTTTAACCCATCTGTATTAAAGATTATTGACAAGTCTGGGAACAGCATCAGTGTTTCTTCAAAGTCAGATTTTACTTCATATATGTGGGCTAATGTAACACATGATTATTCCAGTTGTTGGAATAGTGCTAAGGTGTAATTCATTTTTATAAGGCAATGAAGCAATTTGCTGCCAGCAAAGAAAGCAGTGTCCAACAAAAATAAATTTCTGAACTCCTGGTTGAAGGAATTTTTCTTCATCAAGCACACCAGCAAAGGGGGCAGGGAGCATTTAATTTTATGCAGATACTGCCAACAGCATATCGACATACATGTGTGTCATTCCAGTTTATATGATGTCTGTCGAAATAGAAGCACCACCCATATGTAACATATTCAACAGATTGAACTAATTAGTTCTCTTTATCGTTATTTGTTATCTTAATCTTGTTAAAATACAAAGTATTGACCTATGCTTTTCAGCATGATTTAAGCCATGAAAGACAATAATAAGCATATGCTCATGTTTGCACAGATTGTTTGCATTGATAAAACATTAACACACCTACTGGACAGAGGCATATATTACTGTGTATTACATGCAAAGCACCCCCTTACACTTGAAAATATTACCACTCCTCCCCCAATGAAATAGTCAGTCCCAAATATTCATTTTTCTCTAAAGACAAGCATATCCCATGATCAGACTGTATGAGATAGTTTTGAAAATGCTAGTGTTATGGTCATCGAGAGCAACTCAGTTCTGACCTGGATTCACTCAGATAATCCAGCAGAGAAATTTGAACACCATTACCATCCAGTCTTTAATGGAGTGTATTTATGAACACTAATGACACATTACCTTCAAGCTGAGGTGTTGAGAGTAGCAAAGACTGCATATCCATAAGCCTATATTTTACCATCTGATGGATTTTAAAGACAGAAACTTGGTGTATGTTTTTATTTAATGTCTGAGCATGGTTGTGAGTATGTGAGTGTTTGCACATATATGTATGTGATGATATTTGCCAATACTAAGTCCACCAACAGTTTTTCTTATTGTAAGTTTATTAAATGCTTTGAACAAGACAGACAAGTTAATTTCAGATTTGAATTTCCAATCTTTTTCTATAAGTTTATGTGAAAAGTTAGCTTATTCTCCATTCAACAACATCCCTTTTTTTGGTCACACACACTGACCCTTCTTGGGATCTCAAAACAGTTTTTGAGCCTCAAAAAGATCCACAACACTGTCAGAGAATATAACAGGTATGCATGCTGTGTGATACAAATACAGTTGTTGACTCTCATTGCCCCCCCTGCTAAACATGATCATGTTTATAAAAAAAAGCCCGATTTCCACTGTAGACCTTTTGAAAAAAGAGAGAAAGAATTTTCATAACACCATGATATATGTCCTTAACCTATAGCCAGTCTAAACATAGCTTTGTGATAATATCAACCCTTCTTTCTTTCTAACTACATGTATTATTTATTATTCCTATATTAAAATGATGCTGATCTAACCACCATAGTGTCCATCTCGAGGCTCTTTGATTTGGCTACTTCTGAACATGTTCTTGTCAACACTGGGTTGACACTAAAATGCTGATATGGAAAATATGTAGTGTATATAAGCCCGTTCGCGTATAAACCGACCCCCAGCTGAATAGGTAAAAATATTAGGTAAAAGTGCATGACCCACGTATAAGCCGACCCTTAAGTTCTAGAATTCATCACAAGATGCACAAAGTGAGTTCTAAATACATTTATTTAGGCAAATCACATTACTAAATTAATTAGTATCTTCAAACTTCACAAAAATGAAAGTAAGAAAGCTAATTTATATGTTGAAATATAAACAATTTATCTTCAATGTTAAGTCTTAATTGAAATTTAAAAAATCCTCATTCTAAAATCTTCAATTATAAAAGTTCTATCACTTTTAGAATCCTTCAAAATCTGGCTCGGTATCAAAATTGCCAAACAGTTCATAAAACTCTGCTTCTGTTATGGGCTTGCTGTCATCGTACACATCGTCATTGTCATCATGGTCATCTGATAGTGTGTCATTCTCCTTCTCATTCTTCTCGTCATTGTCGGATTCAAATATGGCATCATCCTCAGTTCCATCCATGGCATTGCTTATACAGCACTTTTGAAATGATTTTACAATCATTTCTGATGAAATTGAGTCCCATGCGTCTTTGTCCCACTTGGTGACCAAGTCGATGTCCGGCCTCATTAAATTCCTGCCTTTTGTCATCTTCACAGTGCCTGAACAAACCCATTCGGACCACATCTTTCGTAACTTGTCCTTAAAAGGTTTGTTAAGGCAGACATCAAGAGGTTGTAACACTGATGTTAAACCTCCTGGTATCACAGCCAATGTTGTTTTCATTTTCTTTGCAGCCTTTTTAACTTCATCTGTCTTGTGTGCTTGAAACATGTCCCAGACAAGCACTGTTTTCTGAAGAAGTGCACCTGGCCTCTTGTTCCAGACTTTCTCCAACCATTCAATCATTCCACTTTTGTCCATCCATCCCTTTTCATGTGCACGAACAATGACACCAGCAGGAAATTTCATGCTTTTCGGCAGTGTCTTCCTTTTAAAAATGATGACAGGAGGCAGCTTTGATCCATCAGCTAAACAGGCCAAAACAGCCGTGAAATGCGTTTTTTCATAGCCAGTTGTTTTTATCAGAATAGTTTTCTCACCAACAGTATTGACTGTTTTATTGCTTGGTAAAAGGTCATAGGCTTCTCATCCATATTTCCGATTTGTGATAGTTAGAACGAGCACTCCTTTCTGTGTTTAATGATGAACTGCTGAAATTATTCAATTTTTTCTTCCAAGTCTTTTGGTAGATTTTGCGCTATCTTCATTCATTTGCTGCCCGAGACAGAAACCATTCCGGTTCATAAAACGAGAACACCAACCGGCTGATGCAACAAATTTTGAATCTGCCATCTTGTAATTTGCCATCTTTCACCATCTGCATAGCATGCAGATGAATTGCAGTTCATGTGACAATGTTTCCATTTTGTCGACATTCACTTACAAAATCACTGAGTTCTTTCTCCAATTCAGGGAAAGAAGTGATCCCAGTCCAAAGAGCCTTCTTGATTCTTGGCATTTCTTCTAATCCTGCTTTGCTTTTCTGCCATTCCCATACTTTCTTCTCGTTCACACAAAATTCGCATGCTGTAGCATAGTTGTTATTTGCTTCTGCATAGTCAGTAACTTTAAGTTTGAATGCTGCATCATAAGCAGAACGCTTTCTTTTACTTCCAACACTATTCATTTTATCTGACTGAATATAAACTTCTGGAAAGATTAAACTGAAATAATTTCTTATAGTGGTAGTATACTATTTATACCTTATCCTGTAATTTTTTCCATGGGTGGTTGGTTATCAATTTGTATTGGATAATTATTTATCATTGTTTGTTTTTTTTTTGGAGTCCCCTGACTTCTGTCCTTTCTGCTCCCCATTCCTCCTAGACTTCAACTTCTCCTGACTTCTCTCCTTTCTTCTCCTTTCCTCTGTCTCTCTATCTGAGACTACAGGACCAAACTCTAACTGGTCTGTCCCTCAAAGTTTCCTGTGAAAAACCACAAGGCATTAACATATGCTTTATCAAATCTCACCTCACACTAGATCAACAATTAATCATCAGGTAAGGCTATCATGGTTTCTGTCACACATGCATACACATCGAAATTCCCACACACTTCTTGCAGGGTAAACAATGGCGTAATAACACGGTATCAGCGAATTGTCATACAGACATCAATACATTGCGTCACATCAGTATATATACATCTATTTAATCTTATTGTACTACAATATGACAACAGTCAGAGTCATGTCTGTACATTACACCAATATTCAACAATGGCAAAATCTATAATCACATGAACACATGTGCTAGTCTACTATAAAATACCCACATAGCGAATTACAATATTAACTCTTACAATGGCTATCAAGCTATATAATTCTTTACAAATATCAACTCATTTCTTCAAAATATGCAAACATATTAACACCACAAAGTAATTCTTCATACTATGATTCTAGTAATAATAAAGTATACATATGACCTACGATTAAAAATGCAGTCGCATTCTGCAAAGACTGAACAACTAGCTCACTGACCTTATTTGAAGCTGTCTGTACTTAGAATTTCCTGTTCTAAGATATTCCCACCAATAACAAATGGCTGTTCGGAGTTACACTATCCTCCTCTGGGCAATCTTTCTAGCGAACTAATTCTTGCCGGAAGACGCGGAGATATCATTCTAGCCAAATCAGGGTCTCTCCCCATCTCGATTCTGATTGGGTGGCGCTGTGACCTTGTCCAATCGTCATAGCAGCCAGTTCAACCTGGCTGTCTGTCTGCAGGGAAAAGAAGTTAAGACATTCCCACTTCTTCAGGCAACTTCTTTTGATCTGGACAAATGTTTCCACAACTAGGTGATAATCAACTATCTGGCTGCCTCTCAGCTCCTAGGTCTGGCTCTCCACTTCTAGCCACGGCAGTCTTACATAACGGATTAGTGGTAGCCTGTGGCAATGTTTAACATCAAACAATGGCTTGTCAGAATTACCTTGATTATACATGTTTCAAACTGTGGCTACTCTGGGTCAGGGTAAACGTGACACATACTGATAGTTACTGCACAGCACTCTACCTCTAACAAACTACTTTGCTTTAAAAACAACTCAACAACAGAAGAAGATAAATTGTGGCAGCTGTTTACTTCTAAAATACCTGTCAAAGAAATCCCACAAATGATATTTTTTACAATTATTCTCACCGACTCGTATATTGCTACTTGCCTGTTATTTACCCTTCCTAAGCGTGCGCGCAACAAAGCCCTATGGAGCCTCTCGCTATTGTTCCTTTAAGACTATCGTACATGTATTTCTACTCTCAATACCAAAATGTTTGTGTCGTAAATACCTTCATTATTGTAATTCTATTATTTTTTTATGTAGATTCTTTTCATATTTACACTGAAATAAGCTAGTGTGCATTTGTACGGTACCGTAGAGTTTAATGATTACTGATTAGCTAAGGGTTAAATACTTGACTGAGAGATTACTAATATGTCAGTTCTTTTGGAAAATACTTGTACCACCAGTGGCTCAAATAACATGTATGGCTGCATTTACTAGTGTATGGACATCTGTCAGATAGACGTCAAGTACGGTAATACATGTTTTTCATTGATTATCCTACCAATTAAGTTAGAAAAAATATTTGTTTCACTTCACAACATCACATATCATATGAGCCATGTGGCATCATTAGGCATGTGATCTCATCTTCGGCGATCGACAGTAACAATAAATACTGGTAATCGAGAAAAAAAAGCTTTAAAATTTTCAGACTTTAACCTTGGCCCGCAGATAAGCCGACCCCCCCCCCCTTCCAGGCTTTAATTTTTTCCTAAATTATTCGGCTTATACGCGAGTATATACGGTAGCTGATTCTAAATTAAAATGGTGTTCATCTGCCTTCCAACACTCTTGTTATTGCTACTATTCTTTCATGAATGATTGCATGGACATGGGGTTTGCACTTTCCAATATTGTGCAATATTTAATTGGTTCTCAATGAAAATAGTGCAGATCCAATGTGCATGTAGTTGTACTTTTGTCAAAGTTTTAAAAGCTGATATTGTAGAATGAATATTGTTACCTGTTACAGCCATTAATAGTTAATGAACTTAAAATAGATACCTTCCTGTAGAAAACTTAATCATGACTCCTTAGCTTTTGACCCTGTTACCTTAATTTGTCTATCAAGGAGTATTTTATCAGCAGAAGTTGGGGGAGGCATTGGGCTCACCAGTATCTCCTATTTTGGCAAATTTGTATATGAAAGATTTTGAACATGTTGCTATTTCCAGTGTAGCCCATCCTCCAGAGGTTGTGTTTTGTTATGTGGATGACACTTTCACCATGACTCATGAATTAACATTATTAAAGAATTCACAGTGCATCTCAATTCCACTTATGACAAGGAAGATGAGAGGTTGCCATTTTTGGATACTTGTGTTCACATTTTAGATGATGGGTGAACACAAGTTTAAAGCTACTCTCACAAACCAGTATCTGAAGATCAACTCCAACCACCATCTTGAACATAAGTGATCAATGGTGAGAACTCAGTTGCATCAGGTGAACAGCATTGTTAGTGTTGAGGAAGAATGTGTGATGGAGGTCAGTCATACTAAGAAAGCTCTAATAGCCAATGGTTACAAAGACTAGAAGGGCCCCGAATGGTCTAAAGCATCGTTTTAGATTACTGCCATCTCACCTCTGTCTGCATGGGTTAATGTCTCAGGTTCCACCAATGTGGGCATGTGAGAAAGCTTGCCAGTATCTTCTCATGTGTCTTTGGTTCTTTCTGGAGTTTTCCTGGGTTCTTCATCCACTATTTATACTGACCACCATATATAGCCTATCTTTTGCTGAAAAATGGTGTTAAACCCTACGACAACAAGAACAAGAACAACAAGAATGGAGAAGGGATGAACATCTGAAGGAGAAGGAGACATACCATATACATATTAGTGGACTCTCCAAGAGGTTATATATAAAAAAATATTCTGAAAGCATGGAGCTAATATGATTCACAAACCCTTGAACACCATCCATTCAGTTATGGTACATCCCAAAGATCACACTCCTTTGAATAATAATAATGACTTTATGTAAAGAAGAAGCTCATTTAGTCCTTCTACAATGACATTTGTTTGTGTGTGTATATATATATATATATATATATATATATATATATATATATATATATATATATATATATATATATAATGCCCAATTTTGTCACAGGATGAGGTATCTTTAGACAACAAACACTATTAAAAACTAGACAACTGATCTACTGCTACAGTAAAGTACAGTAGTCACCCTGTTGAATGACCCCCCCTCCCGACCAGCGGCCACCCGCTTTGTAAAGGTATGCCGCTCACTTGCAAGGGGTGTGGGTTGATTGGCGGATTGTACCTTCTTTCAAGGTGTCCCCTTTATTCGGTTCTCGTTATCTAGGAGATGATCGCCCTCTGTGTTATTGCCCGGATCGAGTAAACTTATAGGTAGAATAAATAGAGATCTGAGTAGATAGATAGAACCGAATGACTCGAGCCCCCATACAAAAAGAATTAAAATTTAATCAATTACATAAACACTGGAGATAATACAATACATTAGGAAGATACACTTCTTTGGAATAAATCTTTCACCGAATTTCAAAAACGCAAATATATGTATAAAAATAGCCAATCTGTTTTACTGATATAATTAGTCATCCTACGTTCAAGTGAACAGTCGAAGTCATTGCCTTGTACAATTTCATAATCTGCTTAGCTCTGGTTCCCTCCAATTTCACTGTAGCTGTTCTCTGTCTTCTCACCCTTTCTTTCTTTCTTCTATCTAACTTTTCTAATGCTTTGCCTCCCTTCGGTCCTCTTTCTTTGTATGAACAGGCAGTTATGTAAGCATGTAGATACACAGCTACTTGATTGCGTCAGTGTGTAGGTACATCTGATGATATGTCGAAAGAGCTATTTTCCCCTTTTAAAAGAAACAAAAGGCAACCTAAATTTTCCGTCTGTTAACCTACTGGGAATAGATCATTCCTCCCCTTCTCGTTATCAGAATTTACTATCAGCATTCCAACAGATACCAAAGGCTATTTAGTCGGGCCAAACATGGCAGACCAAAACAATCCTAGTTTCATAAAATTAATGTACGTCCTAATGGCTATAGCGGTTCCACTCTCCTCTCAGTTACACAAATGAATGAATGAAATTCATTACAGGTCTTTATCATATGTGAAATCATTTAAGATCAGTGAATACAAACAGATTCCCGTGCCTCATATCAACTAAAGTAATACATGAAAGGTTTATGGAAATCTTCAATTTTGACAGTTCCACTATAAAATCAAAGTTTAACCATGTCCCTAATAGTCTGTTTGGCTGCGATTTAAACGAGTGTAATTAGGCTCACTACCATCATGACCAGATATTTAGAAATTGTTGCAGTATAGCAATTTAACAAGTGCCTGTCTCCATAAATCTAATTATTTGTTCTCAGGTTTAAAACTAATATGTTCTTCATAGATCAATAGACATTTGCCCCCTCTCATAGGCCCCTCCTTGAAGAGTAAAATCAGGGATTTTACTCTCCAAATGTTTGGAGATCTAATCTGATTCATTTACATGTCCTCAGGTGAACCCTTCACCTCAGATGTTCCTAGTCTACTTAAGCAGTCAGCCCCTACATTCTCATTGCCCTTAATATACCATACCTGGACTCATGGTACTGTTGCAGAAATAATGACATCTCTTTAATCTTCACTAAAAGTGTGAGCTAAATAGGCGAGTGGTTGGTGGTCAGTTTCTAGAATAAATTTTCGTCCGTACAGGTAACGTTGAAATTTAAATATCCCAAAGATAATTGCCAAGCGTTCTTTTTCAGAGACTGAGTAATTGCATTCCGTAGTTGACAATTTCCTGCTACTGTAAGCAACTTGGAATAAGTTTCCATCATGCTCTTGTAATAACACTGCCCCATAACCTCTATCACAGGCATCAGTACGTAGGACAAAATCTCGTGTCACATCAGGCAATTTCACTACTGCATCTGACGTCAGTCTGTCCTTCAGTGTCTGAAATTCTCATTCACATGCGTCTGTCCATATAACTTTCATCAGAGCCCCTTTTTCTGAGTCAAGTCAGTCAATCGGCTCGCAATAGTGCTGAAGTTAGCAACCTATCGTCAATAATACCCTGCCAGTCCCAAGAAAGATCAAACTTCAGTCTTAGTGGTCGGTTGTACTGCATCCCTAAGTTGGTTGACCTTTGAACTATCTGGGGTTAACGTGTCTTTGCTGAGGGTATGACCTAGATTGGTTAGTTTTCCTAAACCCTATATGGCACTTAGACGGTCGTGCTGTCAGGACCGTTTGTCAGAGTCGCTCTAAAACGTTTTTCAGCAAATTGATATGTTCATCTCAGGTAGCTGTCACTAAGAGTAAATCGTCCATGAAGTTCAAAACTCCAGTCCCCCTTAAGGGTTCAAGTTATTTTCTCATCATACGCGTGAAGACACTTGGCGCATTCTGGACCCCGAATGGCATGACTACCTACTGGTAGGTCCCATCTGGAGTTGTGAAGGCAAGTTTTGCTCTCTCTTCACTTCGAACTGGAATTTGCCAGTATTCCTTGGACAGATCGATTTTTGCAAAATGCTTTGCATTGGTCACCCTGGCAAATATTGACTCAGGGTCAGGTAAAAGTTCTACTTGAAATTCCGTGATCATGTTCAACTTCCTGTAATCAACACAAAATCAGTGTGTACCATCTTTCTTCTGTACCAACACAACAGGAGAGCTATATGCTGACTCAGTTGGTTCTATAACTTCCAGGTCTATCATAGCTTGAATTTCATTTCAGACAGTTTCTAATTTCGTATAGGGTAGCGGATATGGTTTCAACTTCACTGGTTTCTTATCCACTATTTTCAGGGTGAACTCCAGCTCCGTCTTGCCAGGTTGTTCTGTCAAGATGCTTGAGTAATCTTGAAGTAATGACTCCACCTACTTACATTGCTCTGACGTTAATGTCCCGTCAAGGACAACGTCAACGTATGTTTCTTCCCTCATCAAAGGACAACTAGGAAGTACTTCTGCCTCTCCTCCATTGTCGTCGAGTTCTTCATTTACAACCATAGCAACCACGAACTCTGTTAGTGTCTCTCTTTCATGGTAACATTTCAGGAGATATATGTGATACAATTTCTCCTTGTCTCCCACCCAGATACAGTAGTTCTGCCCACCTTTTTTCTACGTTACCACAAATGGTCCCCTCCATGAGACTTGGAGTTTGTTGTGCTCTAATGACAGCAACAACAACACCTTATCACCCACCTCAAAGTGATGTTCCTTCATCTTTTTACTGTAATATTTGGCTTGATGTCCCCTGGCATCACGGAGATTTTCCTGAGCCAATTTACAAACCTCTTCCAGCCTGTTGCGGAGGTCAACAACATATTGGTATGTTGTTCACACTTCCTCGGATGCTTGTTCATCCATCCATAATTGCTTTAATACAGCTATTGGTCCCCTGACTTTCCTCCCATAGACTAATTCAAAAGGTGAAAAACCCAAACTAGCCTGTGGTACTTCTCAATACACAAAAAGTATCATGGGAAGGTATCGATCCCAATCCCTGGGTCGACCTTCACAGAGCTTCAGAGCTTGTTTCAATGTTCCGTTGAAACCCTCCACCAAACCATTGCACTGTGGGTGATACGGGGTAATCATCAGGTTTCTAATGGAGAGCAATCTATTTACCTCTTCCATCACCTGACTCATGAACTGTGTCCCCAGGTCAGTCAGTATCTCCTCAGGGACCCCAACTCACGACCAAACTCCTAACAAGGCCTCAGCTACCATGACTGAGTCAGTGTTCTTCAAGGCCATGGCCTCCGGGTACTGGGTGGCGTAATCTACTATCGTTAATATACAACAATTATCGCTTTTTGCCGCCGGCTTTATCGGACCTACTAGGTCCATTGCCACTTTAGAGAAAGGTTCCTCAATCAGTGGGGTGGTTCCTAGTGGCACCGGACGATGGGAGGTCTTAGGTGCCACCTGGTGACACTTGTCGCATGACAAACAAAACCTGTAAAGATCCCTGTATACACCTGGCCAGTAGAACTCCCTCACCAACCTATCTCTGGTCTTCAGCATGCCCATGTGGCTTCCAAGTAGATCCTCATGTGCCAGCCTGAGCACTTCTGCTTGCTTCGCTATGGGCACAACTTGCTTGAACATATTGGTCCCTTTCTTGGCATACCCATAAAAGATAACGTGTTTCGTTGCGAACTTCACCTTGCTGTATGGCAATTTCTGTATGGATCCATCTTTCATGTACCTGCATACCTTGTTGAGAGACAAATCTTCTTCTTGAAGTTTCCTCAACTCGCCAGGTAGCAAATTGTCTATGGGCGAAGTCGTGGGACCAGATATTTAGAAATTCTTGCAGTATAGCGATTTAACAAGTGCCTGTCTCCATATATCTGATTAGTTGTTCTCTGGTCTCAAACTAATGTGATCTTCATAGATCAACAGAAATTTGCCCCCTCACATGCTTCTTACAGCCAGAATCCCTTGGCACCGACGAGTTTGTGTTCAAAAGTACCCCTCAAGAATGGCCACCCCTCTAACGCAACCAGCGCCAGCATATTAGTACAAAAATTTAAAATGTTCCCCTCACAAGCGGCCACTTTTTATTTCAAATGTATCTAGAACCAATAATTAATTCATATCATGGCATAAGGTAAGTAATCAAATCATCTCCACCATCGATACATGTCTCCCAATGTCAAGTTTCCATTACTGAAAGAAGTGTTGACTAAAGTACATGCAACACTAAGATTATTATTATATTATTATTATATTATTATCTATAAAAGCCGACGTTTACAGGAAATGGGCTCAACAGTGTTATGATAGAGTTTTGAGCTTCACACATGTTTTGAGTTCTTCTCTTTGATGATTACAACCAGACGTAATTGTCAAGATCATAACAGGGTCAGCATAGGCTAAATATAGATTTGGTGCATTAACTCACAGAGAAATTGAAGAAAACAGGGTACCAGACAAAGACCGAAAAATCACGTGACAACACATTTATCACTTCCTTTATGAAGAAGGCATTTTGTCCACTCTACAAAAGTTTTGTCTGCAGAAATTAAATCGCATACAGTTAGCAACATCCAAATAAATCATTACCAAACATTAACATGTCATCACATAAATGGAGATGTATTATTTTAGAAGAAAGTTGGTTATTCTACTCGACGACATCGAGTGAAGTGGGGAGGGGGGACTTGCCAAACAGTTTTATGTAGAAAAGACTCGAATAAAAACAATTTATGTTGAAAAGACTCGAATAAACAACGTCATAACTGATAAGGAGATTATTCAGCAGCAGTGGGAAAATGGAGCAAATCGAAAGATAATTATGTATGTACCAAGATTTAAATGAATTTTTGAATGGTTTTGCAATGTGCATGACAACAATACCCACTCGCATATAAACCCTTACGCCAAGAATAAGAACTATTAATGTATATTTAGTTGAAATAAGTCTATTATTATAACAACAAGAACCTTTTAATAATTATTGTTACTTTTAAACGAAGATGTTAAATGAGGATATTAAATGCTTTGAAGTATGTAGCTTTCTTACTACGTACATTGCATATACTTCTCACAAAAAATTTAGTCATCTTCTGGAAATGCCACCCAACTTATAAGCCACTTTCCCAGTGCAGAAGGGGTGGCCATATAAGAAGGGGACCACTGAATGTACAAGGCTTCAAGGATGATTACATACAGGATTCATACAAATGGTAGTGTGTAAAACATTAGAGATGGGTACATGATAACAATGTTGTAAAAAATAGTAGTAAATAGTACTGAATAAAACAAAATCATACAATTGATTCAATTTAGATGTTGACTAAGAAGCTTTTTAAAAGCTTGGCATTGTCAGCTGACTTTATATAAGGTGGTATGGAATTCCATAGTTTCGCTCTCGAAAAAGCAAGAATCTTCTTACAAAACTCTAAATTTGGTTTAGGTGCATATAACTTGTTTGAGATGGATCTTAGTTCATACATATGTACATTTTCAACAAATTTAAAGTTACATTTAAAGTAATCAGGAGCCAAACCATTTAAGGATTCATAGACTAATAAACCCTTCTGAAACTGAATTCTCCGCTGAAATGGAAGCCACTTTAGGGATTTAAAAAGATTTGTTGATGGTGTATCTAACTCAGCATCAAGAATAACTTTAGCTTCTCATGTTTGAAATTTCAGTAATCTTTCCTGGTTTTCTATACCACTATTACCCCAGATAGAACAACAATATTCTATGTGTGGCATGATTTTTGCATTGTAGAGTATCTTTCACTGTTCTTGAGAGAGACAAGATTTTATTCTGTTAAAGAGATAAAGAAGTGAGTTAACTTTTATAATGGTTTTATCAACCTGCATTTTCCAGCTCAAGTAGTTTTTCATTTTCAGACTGTTTTATATCCATTCCTTTTATCATTACTTTGAAATCATTTTTGTCAGCTTCTACTCTTTCTGACTACCTATGATTGTGAATTTTGATTTGGCTGCATTTATCTTCATAACACTGTGCTCACACCAATTGTGAATAATTGATGGACAGAACAAGAGTCCCTTAGAGGGACTGACTCTTGACTGGCCAATCCCAGGAATCCCATTTATGCCTAAATAAGGATTATATAGATTATTTTTTTCATGCATTAATAATGGTAAGCTATCCCCCCATCAGGTAAATAAACTTTCATTGTAGCTCACTATGGTGATTTCATCTTTACAAATTATGGCTTTTCATAAAAGACAAGTAATTACAGATAGCTGTCAATGCATTTAAAAACAACATACCTTGGAATCATTGATTTTCAAACTAAAGCACAAACTTTCATCTTGTCACAAATATACTCTGTTCTTAAATAATACATTAGTTATACAGGAGGAAAAATTACATAAAGAAACTTAAAATTGCATTACTAAAGTTGTTCTTTTTGTTATGATAATTTTGGCTTTGGGAGAGATTTCTTCACAGCAACGTAACTAATACAATTTGATAAAAAAGACATGATGGTTTGAATTGTTTATTTGTAACTTAAAACTACTACTGGTAGACTTAGCATATGAAGTATTTTATTAATTAATTGACAGCGTGGATATCCAGAACATCAGTCACTAGAATGTACTGTTTGGAACCTCAACATTGTCTAGCATTCTTCATAACTTGCTTTATCTACAAGGGCAAGCAGTCAGCATGGCTTGAAATTTCCATTAGAAAACTAGTATTATGCCAGTTATGTGTGAAATTGCTTGTTGAAAAATGTGAATTAGAAGTTTCTTGCATGCAATATATTTTAAATTTTTATTTCAAAATAAAAATTCAATATACTAATGGACACTGATTTGTTTAGTTGAAAATATTACATCTGTCAAAATGCTGCTAGTACTAAAGAAGATAATTTGAAGGGAAAAAAGCTAGAATTACAGAAGAAAGGTTTAATTTTCAATTTACGACTATGTACTTGCACAGATTAAAAAAATTATATAGGTCAAAATAAGTTAAGTATCAAGAATCATTTAAAGGATATTGAAAAATTGTGCTGTTAAAGTAAAAGTGCCTATTTGCCATCAGATAGAAAATTCTAATATGTTGATATAAATTAGGAAACAAGGAGAGGATGCTGATTTAACTAATAAAATATGTGGTAAAAATGTTTTTTCTTTCTAATTATGCACATATTCTAATAACAGAAAAACATCTGAACATCTGTGTGGACAGCTCCACATGAACCTTTGTAACTCAGCACACCATTCTAAACAGTGTTACTGATGCAGCTATCTACTGTGAGGCACGATGCAACCACATTGAATAGCTGACTGGATGTCTATTTCACTTTCCTCCATATGTGCCTCATGATCCCACAAGATGACATTGGTCACATGACTGATCATTCAGAACCAATGTTACATTGATGAGATCAGTTTGGAAGCAAATATTTAAAGAAAAAAAAAAAACAAATCTAAAGCACAATATACAATTTTATGCATAGATTGTTGCAGTTATAATTTCTTTTCATGTTTGCTGCATGGGGTACACTTTTGCAGAGGTAACATATTGCCAGCCACTTTACAAACTTGGGGGCTTTTACTGGACTGCAAGTCCTCAGACAATGGAAGGTACAGTCTGCCTAAGCCAGATCCCAGAAATGATAGGCTTAATTAGTGAAATATTCAAAAACTGCCATAAACAAAGTGATAACATCATAGATGATTTCAGCATGTCTCCTGCTACATTTTTGACAGGGATACAGGCTCGTTTGCCACATACTGGCAGCTGCATCTTGAGGTGTGATGGCTAGCAAGGCACATATTGACAAGCTTGGACAGGCAAGCTTAACTCAGCCATTTTATCTCCAGCAAGATAAAACGTCATCTGGTTCTTCTTGCATATGATTTCTGCCCAAAACACAAATATGGCTAGTGTAAACAAAGAATTGGTAATGAAGAATCAGCTTGGATGCAAAATGCATATGTGATGTCCAGCATGCATGCTTGATTTAATAAAATGAAAGAAATAATGTCAAGTCTTGCTAGCAAGATGCAAATGCCAACCACATCACGAAGTACAAAGAAGGGAAGGTGTACTATGGTGTCAATATTGGTGATGTCACATGACTAATTATGCCAGTCGCAGAATTGAAAGAGGTTAATGTGAAAAAAAACAATCTTGTTTGTGGTAACGTTTCTTGTTGTAGAAACAAAAAGTGGGTCCAAATGTGGATGGAAAGCTAGCAGAATTTATGAATAAAGATCTGCGTTCAGTATAATATTAAAAGTCATCCACTGGTCTTGTTTGTATTCAGCACTGAGTATTTCAAGTAATGAACGTCATTTTGTAGAATTAGATTACATATACCATCAAATGGAGATTATTCACTTTTTTGGTATTGTCATGCATCCATATTCCTTTGGAAGGTCATTATAACAAACACAAATGTTAAATTACATGGACATTTTCAGGTGAGGTCAAGCTAATGGTGTGATTCAGTACAAACTAGATTTAGTGTCATGCTGTGATGTCACAATAAAAGCTAAGCATGTTGAGAGAAAAAAATTGTATTATCTTATATTCTGATGATTAGACCCAACATGCTCTTTTCTTGACCTGGTTTAGTACATGTTGGTCACCCTTGTAAAAGTCTATAGCAATTTTCGTCTGGAAGTCTCTTGATGACAGTTATAATGCAGCTGCATTCCTTAGTTGGGACTTTGGTTAAACTATATTAGTATTAAATTTTAGAATAACAATTTTATTTAAAATAAGTAAATGTGCATAGCCATCTACATGACTTAATTGACATACATTATATCTCCTTACAAAGGTAAACCTTTGCAGGATAAGTCTATCAGACCACGAAATTGTGACAGTTTAAAGATTCCCAGCTTGAATATTCAGGTATGGAATGCTATATATTGGTGGTAAGTTGATTTGACCCAAAAGAGTAGTTCATAAGGATTTTTATGAGGCCTTGATGATTGGAAAAATATAATTAGTGAAACGTAGATTGTTTCTTGGTATATATCTTTGTTTCAATTCACAACTGATAATTATTGATTTTCTACAGATTTTTCTATCCATATGAATCAATGTTGATCACTGTAAACAAATATCTTTGTCATGATATCAATGAAAAATGCATTCTCTTGAGAGCAGGGAGTTTATGACAATGTATCATAACAAAGGAGCATCAAACAGGATATGATTATACACACACTAGAGGGTCACTTGTTTTCAGTCATCACTTTCAGAAGGTAATACATACAGTTGGCATGTTTAGTGAATTGTTTTTTGGTCTTGATACGATATCATTTATAAAAAGGGAAAAACTTATTAGGCTTTAAAAGAACCATTTTAGGATTTATAGAATTATCCCATGGGCAACTTTGAGGCTACAACTGATAAATTAAATTTAGCCTAAGGAATTTTTAGTAATATTGTTGCACAGTATAAACTTCAAAATTAAGTCCTTGTTTAAATGTTTAAACTTTCCTACGCTACATTTGATATCTCAAGTTATAATCTGTCATTTATATTTTATGCAGGTCAAACCAAAGAGTCCAGTGTCAGATGTACTATGCCCAGTTTGTTTGAAGGAGGTGAAATCACCCAAAACATTGAGTTGTAGCCATACATTCTGCATTAAGTGCATAGAAAAACAAAAACAAATGTGTCCTGTGTGTGAAGTTTTGCGTAAGAAATTACATGGGGACCAACCAGAAGGTGGAAAAATGAGCATCTATACCCGGAGTTTCAGTTTGTCTGGATATGAAAAGAGTGGCACTTTAGAAATTTACTACTGGATTCCCGGTGGATACCAAGGGGTATGTTGTATGCTGTCTTTGAAATGCCTGTTATAGCAATCTGATTAAAATCAGATCTTCACTGTATTAAGTGAAGATCTGATGATGACCACTTAAGGTTCATGTTCTGGTGACCTCTGAATTAATAATATTAATAAAATAATAATAATAATAATACGATGACTTTATTTAAAGAGGGTAACACAATTAGCTAAGAACTAATTACCTTGAGGCCCTCATACAAAGGAATTTATTTATTTTAGCTGCATCTCTGAAGCCACTGGATATATCGGGTTTGGAAGAAAGAAATAGAGTGGGCATTTCTAATCTCAAATGGAATACTATTCCACAGCAAAGTTCCACAGTATTGGAAACTTTTTAAAAATAATTCAATATTTGGTTTGGGAATTTTATGCTGTTTGGTAGACATGGATTGCAGGTGGGAGTATTGCCAGGTAGCCTATACTGGAATAGTGATTGTAAATATTCAGGACCACTATTATGAGATATCCTGTACATTAATTTGGCTTTTCTCAAACAGATTCGATCTTTAATAGGTAATATTTTTAACCTACCAGCTAAATTTTCCTTGCTTTCTTTCTGGATTGATATTAGCCCAAATGCTCTTTTTTGAAGATGTGCCAGCTTTGCTATGTTTTTATCATTTGAATTACCCCATACTGTATTACAGTAGTCTAAATAGGGTTGTATGTAACTGTTATAAAATAGTTTTTTGTGCCTTTCAGAGAGAAAATGTCTTATCCTACTGAGAAGCCATAAACTTGAATTGACCTTTTTACTGATATGTTTGATATGTTCAGTCCATGACAGGTTATTATCCACCAGTACACCAGGTAGTCTATCATAACAGACAATTTGAAAATTATTATCCTTCCATGTCAGACATAGTTCATCACTATCAAGATTTGTCATTTTTGCCGTGTTGAGATAAGTAATATTTTAGTTTTACCATTATTTACCACCATGCCATTGCATGTGCACCAGTTGTCCAGTTTGTTTGGGGCATTCTGTAAAGAAATTCTGAGGTTCATGCTTTGTGTTTTGGATGTCTGACAATGTTGTGTCATCTGCATAGAGATCTGTAGATGATATTGAGTCCCTTAGTAAAAGTGGTAGGTCATTAATAAATAAAATAAATAGTAATGGACCTAGAATTGAGCCTTGTCGTACTCCGTATCTAATTGTTCCAGGTTCAGACAGAACATTATGTATACAAACATGTTGTGTTCTCTCGCTTAAGTGTGAAGTAAACCATCTAACTGCTTTCATCACATTGGTAGATTTTCAGTTTCTTCAAAAGGATTTCATGATCCGCCATGTCAAAAGCTTTCCTGAAATCTACAAATACAGATCCTATTATTCTACCTTGGTCAAGTGCTTGAAACCATTTATCAGTTAGATGGATCAAGGCAGTCTCACATGAATGTTTCTGTCTAAAACCTGATTGATTAGGGTGTAACAGTAAGTGTTTGGTTAAATACAACATGAAGTCATGGACATGTTTTTCAATCAATTTTGAAAAGTTTTTAGTACTGAGATTGGCCAGTAGTTATCAGCATCATCCTTAGAACCAGATTTGTGAATAGGAGTCTTTTTTTGCAGTTTTCCATATTTTGGGGACAGATAAGGTTGCAATACTTAAATTGATTATGAGCGTTATGCTATCTGAAATAGCAGAGGCAGAAGATTTAATGAGTTGTTGACCAATCTGATCAAATCCTGCAGCTGTCTTGGTATCAAGTTCACTGAGACATTTTTTAACAAAGGTTTTTGATACTGGTGGGTTAGAGAAACATACCTCCTTAAAGATTTTGCTTCTGCAGAACTTTTTCAGTTCATTAAAGTTGTTTTTTATCACTGGTTCTTTTAACTTTGTGGTAATATTGGTGAAAAAAATCATTGAAAACATTTGCAATGTCAGTGTCATCAGTGACAATGGTGTCATTTACCAGAAGTGAGTGAATTTTCTTAATCTTTGTGTATTCCTCCAGACAATTAGCCAATGGGAATGCAGCTTTCAAAAATATGAAAGTGAATCAAATCATTCGGTACATATTCATGTTCTTTAAACAGATTGCTAAGGCTCAAAATGCAAAGATATAAGACTCCATCTGATCGGTTGATAAAATTACTGATTATGGTAATAACATAGATTAGCAGAACATGATTGTAAGCAGCCACTGTCAGATCTTCATGTATAACAGTGGAGATCTGATTTAATCAGATAGTTGTTATAGTATTAGGTGAAAGTTTTGATTCTGTTTGTCCATAAGTAGATTCTGAATTTTTCATCTTCAAAACTATTCTCTTAACACTTGATATTTTTACTGTATCGTTATTGCAGAAATGCTGTTTTTCAGCACATGATGGGCTGTACATGGTGGCCAGTATATATGGTGGAGGAAGAACCCAGGAAAACCCTGAGAAGAACCACCAACCCACTGGAGCTTTCTAACATACTCGCATTGGCTGAGTCTGAGACTCATACCTATGCAAACAGATGTGAGATGTCTGTGATCAGTAAAGGCAAGCACCTTAGACCACTTGCCCACCCACAGCCCTCATTTTTTGTTCAATTTTAGCCAGTCCTCATTAAGGCCTTATCGCAGCATCCTGCCACATGACTAATAAATTAGCAGGTTTTGTCTGCACTTTTTTCAGCAATTACCCTAAATGAACATGGTGCTGTGCATCCTACTGGATAATGACAGTTCTAGCTTTCATTTATTTCTGAAATGTCTCCCCATCATGTAGTGTACCAGTGCTGTGTATAGTGTCACTTGTGAACATGAGGCACTCCAGTCACAACTGCTTGTGTGAAACTAGTAAATGGGTAGCATTAAGCTATTGCAACTGAACCACCTATTTTTCTTCATTTAACACCATCCATTGACACTGTATATATTCAATGCATAATGTCGCATAGTGTTTATGGCTTCCTTTTTCTTTGATTTTTAAATCTTCATGCTTTATTATGCACACTTTGCATAGCAGATCACTTTTTGTGTCAGCAATACAAAGTATGAACAAAGATAATTAGCGTGGTCCCATAGTTTACTGCCATTAATACATATGAAGCAGGTGACCAGGCTGACTCTTACAACTCTGGTCTTAAACTAAGTAACAGAAAATAGCAAAAGCCAATAAATTTTGTAAAAATTCAACAAATAATGTATTTCCCTAAAATATAAAATGTAACTTTAAAAAGAACTTACAATATTGTAAATTAAATCCCAAACAGTCCTAAAGGTTCTATCACAAGTCCAAAAGTACAGAGTTCCAAATGAATTCCAATGGTGATCTGAATGAATTCCAATTTTTGAGTGTACTGATGTGCCAATAGTCAGAAATTTGGTGATGTGTTAACAGTCTTGATGTATCAGAATGATATAATGTTCAAAATGTCCTTGAATGAATTCACAATAATTCCAAACAAGTGATTTAGTCCAGAAATATCGAGCACTTTGTAATTCCAATGAGTAATTTAAGTAGAAGAATCCTCTCAAATATTAATGAAATACAACTTAAAACTGATTCAAGTACATTACGACTATGTGGTCTTAAAACAAGTAATAAAAAAAGAGAGAGAAGCATTTAGCTTTGTAAAATTCAACAAAATAATTTATTTCCCTAAAATACAAAGTGAAAATGTAGAAAAGTAATTTAGGTATTGTGAATTAAATCCCAAATAATTGTAGAATTACAGACACAAGTCCAAATAATTAAAGTTCCAAATAAACTTTAGTGGAAATTCAAAATTAAATCCAATGTTGGAAGTGTTGATGTGCCTGTAGTGACCTCTGTAGTGGTAATGTGCCAACATTGTTGTAGCATCACAATAATACAATCCAAGAATTTATCCTTATTGAAGTTTCACTATAATAAAATTGATTCTGCTCAGATCTTTTAGCACAAATGAATAATTTCTAGAAAAACATGATTATATAGTCCTCTTCCTGACCTCAGATCACAATTAGCATTTTCAAAAAAACACCAAAAATCTCTTATCTAATGGAAGATAACCTTCTATTTTTTGCAAAATGAAATCTTAGTTTTAATTAGAATATAAAATATTGTAAACACAATGTCCTTGACTCAGGCCAAGATAAAAATCCTAATAGTTAAACCATGCTCATAGAAAACCATTTACTATGTATTAGTCAGTTTCAGAATAATAATAAAAAATCAATGGCTCTGGTCAAGTAGAAAAGGAACTTGATTTTGAACTATTGTAAGTCCAACATTCAATTTTCCATTATATATAATGAAATAAAGAAATAACTAACAAACAAACAATGCAAATTAAATATACATAAAAGTACACAGATGTCAAGGTTCAAATGAGTAATTTTGAAGTAAACAAAATGAATATAAAAAGCTAAGACACAGTAACAGAGTCAGGATGAGGTTCAACTTCCAGTCAATCTTGTAAAAAACTTGCTTCTAATACATTCTAAGTTGTCAGCAAGATGAGGAATTTCCAAGTGAAAAACTAATGTCCTAAATTCAAATGCAAGTAAAAATGTTCACCTCCAGTAATAATGATCTTAAAACATATTGTAAAATCTTAAAGACATATTTATGCACAAGAAAACAATACTGAATTGTACAAGAAATGATTTAATACATGCACTGTAATAAATATAGGATACACAGGTATATGCATTCATATCTCTCACTCACTCTCTCCCTTTCTCTCAAACATGCCACTATTGATTATTACCAATATTCTACAACATAAAATTCATAAATAAAATAACATCAATACCTAATTTCAATATTTTAAAAATATTTGGCTCTCTCTGTAGGGTCTACTCATGGGTTACAATCTGAATGTAAAAGATTGATTCCCAATCAGAGCATGGATTGGTTCCAGCATTACAGTGTATTCTGGGCTGATCCCAGCTCAAGTAGAATTGGTGCTAGGCTGATCCCAGCTAAGTGTAAAAGACTGATTCCCAATCGGTGCTATGCTGATCCCAGCATTACAATGTATTCTGGGCTGATCCCAGCTCAAGTAAAATTGGTTCTAGGCTGATCCCAGCTCAGGTCAAATCTGTGCTAGGCTGATCCCAGCATTCAAGTATATTCTGGGCTGATCCCAGCTCAAGCAGACTATGTGCTAGGCTTATCCCAGCTCAAGTAAAATCTGTTCTAGGCTGATCCCAACATTCAAGTGTATTCTGGGCTGATTGCAACTCAAGTAAATTGGTGCTATGCTGATCCCAGCATTCAAGTGTATTCTGGGCTGATCCCAGCTTGAGTAGACTATGTGCTTGGCTGATTTCAGCATGCTAATGTATTCTGGCATGATCCCATCTTAACTAAATCTATGCTAGACTGATCCCTGCATAAGAGTATATTCTGGGTTGATCCAGATTTGTGGAATAGAGCTAGGCTGATCCCAGCATGAAGAAAATATTCTTATATTTTTCCTATTTAAAACTGTGAAAGAATGTATTTAATGGGCATGACCTTTAGGTTATTAGTGTAGCTTATGAGTATCTGATTTGGGAAAAATGCCAAACTGAATTTGGTATAGAAAAATATAAAATGAGAGCCCCCAAGAGGATGCCAGTTTGTAATGTGAAACTCCATTTGGAAGGACTGGTGCCCAAAGCATGATATTAAATGTATGTACACAACTGTTCCTGAGCAGAAAGGAGTCGGTTAGAGTGAACTCTGATGTAGCACGTAGAACATGACGAAGACCATTGTTCTAAAATCCTAATTAGATGGTCCTCGTAACCAACTGCAGGTGCAGTTTTGGCTGCTCGAATATGAAGCAAATGATGAGAAACCATTTTGCTCATCATAGCCCATGCATGCCAGCAGGAGCTTCAAGTACAACAGAAAAAGTTCCCTACTAAATGAACAGCCCATGGAATCCAACCATGACCTCCAACCAAAGTACATTGCTGACGCTGACTCAAATACTGCTCCATACAGGATGCGGGGCACAACCACGAGTTCTGAAAGAATTAAATCCTGACACTAGCACAAAATGGGTCCATTATTTTTAAAGATGGCAAGGTCAGTAAAAACAGATTTCTCTGTTGCAAATGTCACATCTTGAATGATAGTATGTGATGAAATAAAACATCTTCTGAAAGTACAGGCAAAGAGTAAGCATGCCCAACAAAAATTCACCAAACACTAGAAGTTATTTCTGTACACTGACCTAGTAATATTGAACACTGAAAAACACCACATACTGTGTCAAAATAGCATTAACTCTGTAACGGGGGGGGGGGAGAGTCACATAGCTGGAGTTTGATCTGCTTGGGGCACCAAGTGTCAGAATTTCTTGTCCTGAAATCAAGAAAGAGCAGCAGCTATAAGGTTATCCCTACCAGGTATATGGCAAGCCTGAATAATGAATTGTCCTTTGGCAGTACACCATATTAGTCTTGGAACAATTTTCATTACAAGAGGTATTTTGGATCAACCTTTGTTAATGATTTCAGCAGTTACACACACAAATTGATTTAATGGAGTCCATCACTTTCAAATATACGATGGAAAATGACAAGGTTTTTATATTTTATGTTTGTATGACTCTAATGAAACAATAAGACTAGTTGACCAAGGGTCTGTGGTCTTCACTTTAGCATGTACTGAGATGTAATTTTTTTAAAATAAGAAAACATCAAAGGGCTTCCAAACACGTTTTAAAATGCATGTGGCATTTTTTTTTGGTGATGGACTTAATAAGGAGAACTAATTAACAAAGATACTTATAGGTATGGTCTGTGAAGCCCTTTGTCCATTTGTTAATAATTTTTCTCACCAACAGTTATTTACTAATTTTTGTACAAACAAAATGGCAATATGGGGTTTTATTTCTCTTTTGCAAATGTAAATCTTCTTAGTAGAAAATTTATGTCTGATAATTAAATGGATTTTTTTGAAAAATGAAAATTGATATGTACGAGAAAATGTGATACATTTAAAAAATTATTATTTTGATAACTGGATTGTATATAAAAAATTAAAGGGTATGAAAAAATACATGAAATATGGTATGTCCAAGCTAAATAAATGACTAAGTTCTTATTTACAAGGTTTTCTGAGCCAAAAATGAACTTAAGTTCTCACGTCCAAGGGTTTGTCCAAAGTATTTTGTAGTTAGTTTTTTTTTAATGTATGAGATAGTGTCCAAGGTTTGCTTATAAAACCTTGGACAAAATGTAGTATTGTCCAAGGTTTCCCAGGTTTTCCTAGGAAAAGCATGGAAAAAACTTGGATGTCCAAGGTTTTAGGTCAAAATTCCAAGTATAACCTCGGAAAATGTACAACCGGGTACATCCATATTATCACTTGAAGTCATGTTGTGTGCCACATTTATACATGTAACATTAGAGCTCTATGAGACACAGGGATGAACCCTGGTACACTTCTTTTTCTATCATTTTAATGGCATGTCGTTTGGCACAGTCAAGGCTGTATCTTTAAGTTGATTGTCACTGATTACATTTTTTACCCCTTTTTGCATTTAATCACTCTAATGTCCTTAGAGATAGAGCTGTGATTAACATGGTTGCTTTCCAAGTTATTCAAGTAACACTACAGCTTTAAATTTATCATAATGGTCAAAGTTCATCATTGTACACTTTTGTTGACCTCAGTAGGCTGGGCTCAAAAAGTCATCATGATTATGAAAAAGAACACTTTGACCATACAACAAGGTGCAGGCGAATGTATTGTAGCATGCCTTAGCACCTGTTGTTATGCATATCAATATTTTTTGTAACTCCTGGTAAATGATTTTATCGTAATTTTATCATTTGTATTCATGGCTGTAATATCTTTAGTTAAATTTTGCATGCTTGACCTGAGTAACATAGGAGCATAGTGCTTACATAGGATCAATAAACAGATGTTTCATATGTGTTGACAGTTAGTAATAATAATCTTTATAAGATTTAAATATTGCCTTTGGCTTAATTTCTCAGTAGCTGATGGGGTTTTTATGTTTCTTGAATAATTCTTTAACTTCACATTGGTTGGGCTAAGTCACATAAATAGACCAAATTAATTCAAAATGAGTAGTGTGTTCTGTCATGTGAGGTCTGCTGCGAAATAAAGTCACAATATGTGGTGTAAGGAGAGAATTAAGCAATCAGAGTCATTCTGATTTTGGAGTCATTCTCACTTCTTGTGTTCCTGTTGTAAGTCTGCATTATATTGTACTTAGATTTTATTCGAGAGGAAAAACATTTGTTTGGCCTGTTCAGTGGAAATAAAAAGTGTTCATAATTTGGATTACAATATTATTCTGGATGTGTTTTAAATTATATGAAGGATTTCTGGACAACACCATCTTGACAACATCACAGTTCTTGGAGGACCAGTACATGTCTATTTTGAAAATTTATAAGGAACTTTTCATTCATTTAGGACTTTCATAGACCTTTATTAACATTATTTTTTGGATTCACTTCATGATACTGTAAGTTCCTCTCACATTTTAATTTATTACTTTGATAATTGTTTGTCAAGTTTTTCAAAACTTGTTGGTTTTGCATCTTTTCTGTTACTTAAGTTTGTGACTATAGAGTCAAAACACTATTCAGTGTTTTAAGTAGATTCAACCATTTTTCAAGGGCATATACAGTTGATGAATCTGGCTGATGACAGACTCTCACATTTTGAGCAGTTTGAGAAACAGCTTTTTAACCCATCATTCTCATGCAGTGATAATTGATGTAGGGTATTATTTATTGATCCCTTGTACTTTGACAGACAACACTGTTTTTTTTGTGATTCTTCATTATAAGGGAAGAAAGACTGTGTCATCTGAGCATCATAATTTGAGGTATTTAATGTTTTCTCAATATTTCCTTTTTACCTAATGTAATAACAAAAATATGGCCGAGATATTGCTTAATCATTTCCACATTCTAAATTGTTTGCCAAAAACTGCACATTCTTGTTTTTCTTTCATAATTCTATATTAATGTATGCATATTTAACTTCCTGGTTCTTTGAAAATAATTTATCTCCTTAGCTTTTCTTCTTCACTTTCCTTAATCTTTAGACTGCTAAAATTGTAAAGTCCAAATGCTCAACTGTTTTATACAGCCTTGAAAATACTTAATGACAGGAAGAGGATGAAATTTGTCTTTCCAACTGATTTCCTAAATTTGTACAGGTTTTATTGTAACAGATTTCACTTGCTTTGATTTTTTTCTTCTTGAAGCCATATCACCCAAAACCAGGGAGGTGGTATACAGGTATAAGCAAAACAGCATATCTACCAAATACAATGGAAGGAAGGAAAGTTTGTGAGTTACTGAAAGTTGCATTTGAAAGAAGGCTGATCTTCACATTTGGTAGATCTTCAGGGGGACTAGATGGGGTTCTGAAGTGGAGTGATATTCATCACAAGACACATTCCTTTGGACAGTAAGTACATGTAACTTAACCTTCATATCTGTTCTGTACAGAGCATGAGCATATGTGTTAGCATCCTACATGTTGTGTATCATATGATGTGTAGCATCTTAACATGTTCTGTTTTAGCATAATTGTTGCAAAGAATGACAAAATGTTTCCAGAATTATAACAATATACTTTTTCTGATTTATTTTGTTAAGCCTGCATCAACACAAGGATCATTTTGTTAATGATGTGTGCCTGTCCATCCATATATGCAATATTTCTCCTAAGATATGCCCATGGTTGAAAGAAAGCCCACTTTGAAAAACTTTTAGCAGATGGAGGACATGTCCAAAACTAAGTTGACTCTTATTAACTCAACCACTGCAGTGGCCCAAGTGATTAGAGTGTCCACATTAGATGCAGGAGGTCACAGGTTCGAAACCTGGCTGAGACATACCAAAGACTTATAAAAATGGTACTAACAGTGCCTCAATTAGCACTCAGCATTAACAGGTTTGTGTTATGACTGATCGACCTGGTGTAAGAATAATGTAACTGGGTGGGACATGATGCTACATGTCTGCAGCATGATGGTCCAGTGCTAGACATCACTATAAAGTGCCACACTGTAGACACCATAGCAATATGACTAAAATTGTTAAAGTTACATTAAAAATTTAAAATCCCACACAAACACACACTTATTAACTTGTGTATGAAGAAAAGTATCTACAGACCATCATAATGTTTTGTAATTTAATTCTCAAGTCAAGAATTTTTGTCCTGTTTTTCCAAAGTGAAGACACTAACATAGTCTTCATATTTCCATCCATCTGTCTACCCATTGCAATTTTGTTTTTGCATACATGTGACAGAACCAGGATTTAAAACCAGTAGATTTACAAATTTTGATCAGTAGATTGACTTTTAAACCAGTAGATCTTTCAATGGCATAAATTTTGTGTTCAAGGGAACTGAAAACAAACCAAGTGCATTTTATGCCATAATATGTATACTATTTGTAGTATAACAAAATGTAAGTTTTGAATATAGATCAGATTTAGATTCTGATGGCAATGCTGCAAAAATAATTAATTAGTGAGTCTGTATATTGTCATTTAATTAAAAAGGTAGAGTTGTTTATCTTTAAAATCACTGCAAAGATTTTTCTATAGCATCCAATAGCATTTTTAGTTTCCTTCACAAGTTTAATATCTGGTGACCACTGTGGACATTCAGTGTGATTATTAAACTTCACACTTAACAGGCTGTCAGTAGTTCTTTAGTCCAATATTCCCGCTGAATCATTTTGTGTTTTGTAATTTCTTTATCTGCATTAGAATGTTGTAACAACAGTGTTCAGCCTGCAAAGAAATTTTAACTTTATTTTTCCTGTTTCTGGGCTTGCAAGGTTGCTTACTGTTTTCCATTAATCCTCCATGTTAATGTTTACCCCACACAGGAAGTTCCAGACTTGGATTTTCCAAGTCTCAGCCTCAAGGACTTTTTTCTGAAGACTCAGATCCATAAATATGCTGGCAGTTTTCACCACAGTAAATAATATTAAAAAAATAATAAAGATTGTTATAGACTTGAAATAAACAATTAAAAATAAGTTCATTATTTATGCTTTTATGAATAATGCTTAGTTTGATGCCATCTCATGTCATTGTTTACAAATTGAAAATGGTGCCACAATCATATTTTTGAAATGGCTGCCACAATGACCCTCTTGAAAATCTTGTTATGACTACTTCTCTTACATGACTGATTATATTGATGTTGTGCTGTTACCCAGAAATTTTTTTAAGATGTGTAGTTGGTCCTAAATAAAATGGTGTGAATCTGATATCCACCATGGCAGCCATCCTGAAAATCTTATTACTGCTACTCTCCAAAACAGAAAGTCATATCAAGATTGGATTTTCACCAGAAAACTTCTTAAAACTTTTTCATGGTCATAACTTAAAATGTATTTCATGTATTTTTCATGCAGAAAAAGATAATTATTCATTTTATTTTTTTTATTCTTTGGAACTATTTTTTAGGCACAACAAATGAAAGGTACAGCAGATGTCAAAATGATTGAAATTATTTATTCTTCTTTCTATCTAAATAATTTCAGCTGAAACAAAAATACATGATAAAAAGGATCTCAAATGGGTTTTAATATTAAATTTATGAAACTCGTTGAATAATGTCCAGCTTTACGAGCTTTGGCTCACAAAAGCTGGACTTTTTTAGCTTGTTTCATAAATTCAGTATTAAATCATTACCTATTTGAGATCCTCTGTCTTTTGTCCTTTGTCCATTATTTGTTCATCATCCAGTGTCCTTGCATTACTTCAAGTTTGTTATCACTTATAAAATATTGTTATCTTGATACTCAAATGGATTGTTAAAGTACATCAACTTGGGGTTTCACCAGTAGACTTCTTATGATACCTAGTTGGTTCTAAATGAAAAAGGTGCCAGTCATTTATACAATATGGCTACCATGATGGCAGTATTGAAAATCTTGTTGTCACTACAGCCTCTGAATGGATGGTCATTATGACATGGAATTTTGAACAAAAGACTTCTAATGATCTATATTTTTCATCATTGAAAATGGTGAGTCTGAAATCCAGTATGTCGCCTGAGTAGCTAATTTGAAAATCTTGTTATTGCTGAAGAATGTCTGAGATAGTTTCAACACTCAGCAGTTAATAGGAAGAAATGATCTCATCTTGAATTCCTGGAAATTAGTTTTGCCCAGCAAAAATATCAATTCTAATAAAAGTCCCCTTGTTTGTAGCTTTCGGAACGAGTGATTCCAGTATGATTGTAATAATTGTTCAGTGATGTGACAATTGTGAGCTACATCTGTTATCAATTAATACCTATGAGTAAAACAGTTAATTATTGTTTTGTTGTGATATATACATTGTCGCAAGAACCACATGGATGTGCTGCCAGCAGTGTTAGTTACATGCTGCATAAATATGCCTTGAGCTTTTGCCAGGTCAACACCAGATTAAGGGCAAGATTCAACAGATGATGTCAAATCCATGAGGTTACCAGCAGGGAAATGACTCCTATCTATCTGTCAGTGGGCTATGAAAGCTATTGTCCAAACAGCAATAGATATTGTAATGACAAGTGATCATTTGCATCACTTGTTCTTCCCCAAACCAAAATGTATCCTTTTCGTTAGCTTGCTGCAAGCTTGCCACAAGGTTGCAGTAAGCTTGTATCATCAAAATAAGCATGCCTATGAATATTTGTTAGCTTGCGCAAGCATGGCACCATTTCAGATCATTTTCTTTCTAGTATCTGCAAGCTTGTGTTTCTTGCTGGGGATTGGGCATCCTATATATTTTTTCCTAAAAACTGCATATCTGTCTAATTGTATGGGTACCTAAAGGTATCGTGTTATGTGTTGATAAATGCTATAGAATATTTAAAATTTAAAATATGTGCTTGTGTTTTTCCTTCTATGAGTTGTTTGGGAGGGTATTTGCATGTTTGGTTTTCTATAAGTTGCGAATTTTCTGGTGTTTTTATGATTGTAAGGTGCTTTGTTCTTTACATATATTTTTTTATGATAGAGTTAAAATGTCACTGCATCCATTTTCTTCCTCTAGCTCTTCATCAGAGTTTGTAATAATTTCTCATCTCTTCACTTCACATTTTCTGTTGTTTGTCAAGGTTTCTTCTGGCTTTTTTCTTTAGTCTTGATTTTCTCTTCTCAACAATCCATTCCATGAAGTCCGTTGTCATAATTTCTGATTTTTGTATTACTTTGTCACCACTATTGTTTTGGTAGATTAGTTTCTCTGGTTTCTCTTATACTTCTTGTTGTTGATGTTTCTGTGGTTTCTCTTGTGCTTCCTTTTGTTGTTGTTGTTTCTGTGGTTTATCTTGTGTTTCTTTTTGTTGTGGTTGTTGTTGTTTCACTTTCTCTGGTCCAGTTTGTTTTGATTAATGTTTTAATTTTGTCATTTTTTAGGTATGGATATCCAGATCCCAGCTACCTAAACAGAGTTCAGAAGCAACTTGCAGCTAAAGGAGTCACTGAGGAAGATCTTAATAAAGAAACTCAAGTATAGGTGGGACCAAACTGTATCAGAGAAATTATAAAAGATAATTGTTGACCAATCAAACTCACAAAGAAATGTACAGGTGTATTATTTTATCTTTGAGAACAACTTGGTGTTGAATCAAGGATGCAGATATGATTTTTATTTCTTTTTAATGTGAATTAATCATTCCCTAAATGGTTGGGTATATTAAAAATGGATTGCTTTTGGTAATGAGGATTTTTGTTTCCTTGGTTCTTACTCTATATGTTAAATTTTGCATTTAGTAGCACACATTTTGTTTTTGTCTGTTGAACATCAGACTTTGTACTCACAATGCACAGGAGCTAATTTAGTTTGTTCCAAGTTCTATGTAAAATCAATTATATGATATACTTGTTAGCTGTAAGTTTTAACTCCATTACTGTTTGACAGTGTTGATAATGCTATTTTGAATGACACTGATTGCTTTGCTTTAGTTCCCTTCATTTTTGATTTCCCTAATAAATTGTTATTAGTACACACACATATATATAGAGAGAGAGAGAGAGAGAGAGAGATCCTTGCCACATTTATCAGCTTACTGGCTAAATAAATAAATAAAAATTGGAAATAATGGATTAATTTAGACAAATTTTTCCCAGATGATATTTTTTTGGCTAAACTGCTTATAGTGACTGTATATATGTACCAAAGGAGATGGTATATCTGCTACACCATACATTTACACCTGATCCTCAGTCTTAGGGTATTATTTTTTAAATTTATTTGCAGTGCATCTTGTTTAGGTCTCTGCTGCAGTTTGATTTATTTTCAGCTTTTTTCTTCTATTTTAAAATAATACACATAGAATCTTAAGGATTGATGGAAAGCATGTAACTTTCTGGATTTATATGACAGTGTACAAATTATTATTATTATCAGGATGATTCTTGAAACATTTGTTATATTACTACAAAATGCATCAGTTTTTTTTATCACAACTGTAATGTCTATTATCTTTTTGCATTTGCTTTTAATTCATTTTGTATAGAAATTACATGTATCAAATGTATTCATGTTGCATCAAAATGTATGCCCATTATTTCTTTGGATGTAAAATTGATATGAATAAAGCTTAAGTAAGGTTAGTGACATACTGTTGCAGTTCACTACACTTCTAAACTACACTATTATGGGTATGGTCTGAACTAGGGGCTAGTTTTGTAACTTTGGATTGATGTATATGTCTCCTCATGTCCAGTAAATGTGTACATGTAGTTTTTGGATGGGGGATCTTGATAGTTTTGAAGACCTGACCCAGGGGCAAATCCTCTGTCCCAGTGTCAGGACCCACAACCTGTATTAGAACCACATGTAAATTGATCTACTCATGTATACATGGTTATTGGGTGGGCATCGTGCCACTTTCACCTTCGAATATGTTGCCTGATCATAATACCTTAGGGTAACTACTACTGCCTGGCAAATCCAGCTGGCTCGGGCTAAAACGTTTTAGTGAAATTACTAAAAGTTATCAGCCACCTAGGTGTGAGTTAGAGTGACCTCCCTTGATAAGGGCTTGCTGCCAAATCCCATGAATTCATCAGTTACTACTTCTGTTTGTGCCAAATAGTATGCTCCTACAAACAGGGAAGACTCACAATAAATACAAGAATTTTGGACATTTTCTGCAATGAAGTAAGTTGGAGGAAAGTTGTCTTAGAAGGGAAGTATACTCCATCTATAAATTTACAATTTTTATGTTCCTTCTATCTTCAACAACAAAGTTTCTGACTTCAGGGTTATCACTTTGCCATCCTCATACACTTAGGTTCACTTGGTTTCGATTGTTCCCCTCACATTGCCCAATATGTATTTAATAGGTGAGGTCTGGTGGTTGATATAGAAAACTTGTATAATATTGCTGTATAAGTTTCCATTATGGTTGGATATATACAGGTAAGTTTTCTATGTTAAACTAGTCATAGTGTCCACTTCATAGATACATGTGTGATGATCTACAGATTTTAACTGCATATGACTTCATTTGGCCTTTCCAGTAGGTAACATAGTCTAATACAATTGATACTGTAGCATACACTTTGTAAGTATCAATAATGATGCTTCATGTGCATGCATGGTGTGTACTATAGAAAACTCATTTATACTACTATGTAGTTTCTGCTGCATTTGGATAAATACTGGTAAATTTTCTGTGCATTATTTATAGTAAAAGTCACATGGGTCATATATGGGTACTTACTGATATTAATTTAAAAATTAATTTTAGTTTTAAAATTTAAGCATAATATAGTTGTAACAGAGTTTATTCAGTCATGATTTTATATTGATCTGTGCACAATAATTGTCATAACAAAATTTCTAGTTGAAAATTATTATCACTACGGACCTTTACAATAGCAGTTTGGCATTAGACAGGGCCAAGAAAGTTTATATTGGATTGAAGTAATACTAGGGCAGGGGGTAATCAAGGTACAGTGAACAAGAAGTCACGCTCATTTAATTCATCTCTTGTATGGATGTTCAACTATGAATGGGATAGTGGAGTAAGTATGTTTTACTTTTAAATTGCATTTCTTCAAAATTATAATTTAGAATAGTGTAAAATTTAACTAAAATAAATTCAAAATTTTGACAAACACATTTCTACTGTCTTTTACATGTATGAAAGAAGATATTTGTATGGAAAAAATATGTATTATATATGAATTGAGATATATAATGTAACAAACCATACATGTCATATATACAAAGTTACATAATTTACCTCCAATTTATTGGGCTTGTGTGCCATTTTTTTTTTCTTTTTTTTTTTCATGTGGTGTTTTCCCAGGCGTTGCTTATAAATGACAACATTGTCATGTCTCTGTTAATTTTTGTTGTACAACTTAACAGCAGGCACTTTCGCTGTTACATCATAGTGTGTGACAGAAACTGCATCTAAAAATGTTGATGTACATTATCAGTGAATTTGCTGTTCAGCATTGCTTGAGGAAGTTATAAATAATTTTCAATGGATTTTTGATGGACAAGGAATGAAATATAGTGAGCAGCTGCAAAAGGCTACTCATTGTGTACATGACCTCTGTGAATTGTTCTATTGTCAGAGCATCCACTTTGTAGTTACTATAAGCTATGGCAGTCAGTTGGCCTTTGCTACAGGCAACTTTTATTAGAATTGATATTTTTGTGTCCACTTCAGAAGTATTTGTGACACTCCAATAATATGCCTGTACAGGCCACATGTGCCCTTTTACAGGTAGTTGTCATAGTGTGTAGCTCTGCATGTACGCTCAAAAATTCCTAAAGCAGGATGCATGCCTAGCTACACCTGTATATATTGTCTGCTCTATTTTTGTCCTACAAATTCAGACCATGGGCAGGACCAGACTGACAACCATTCCACAAGTGTAGCTTACTATGGTTGTCAATCTATGAATAAATGTCAGACTTGCATATTTTGTACAGAAGTCACTATAATGGGAAGATATAGAATCACATTTTACAGGATGAGATCATGAATTTGCATTTAAGGGTTTGACACCATGTCACTTGCTGGTGAGTAAGATATTTAGCAAACAACAATCTCAGTAACTATCTTGCATATCAGTTTTATGGACGAGCTATGTGGATCAATATCCCTTACCCCATCCCAGCCTCAAGGATTTGACATCATGACCATCAAAATGGCCCTGTTCCATTGTGATCAGACACTGCCATATACCTTAGAATGCAATGGGCCGCAACCACAATGAGTCATTCAGTATCTATCACCAGAAGAATGAACTTTATCCAGTTTGATGACTCACCACTAGGCACTTACTGTATATAATGCTTAGCTTAGCGCTTTCATTATCCAAGAACACCGTTTCATGTACACAGTTTATAAAAGCAAAATGTGTTTCTTCAATAATACTCACCTGATTAAAATACACACTCTTCCAGACTCCCTGCAGTTACTTCGATGTAAAGAGCATGCCTTCTGCTCCAATAATAACTGAAGAATTAACAGGATTTGGTACCAATCCCTTTATTAAGGGCAGATCACACTAACAGCCACCTAGGTGGGCAGATAACTTTTAGCTTTTTAGCTAAAAAGTTTTAACCCAGGAGGGCTGGTTTTGCATTGTAGCAGTAGTTCTCTTAAGGTATTGTGATAGGTAAATTTTATTGAAGAAATGTATTTTACTAAAACAAAATGGCTTCCAGTTATCTGGGATGTAAAGTTAGAACTGAATAATGTACCACTATACATGTATATAGGTGGTGCCAGATATGAGATATTCTTACATTGATATAGATAACTAAACAGCTTACCTCTACTGAGGATATAACTTTGAGCAAATCTTGTTTGCCTTTTTCTTAGAATATAGATCCCTTCCTCTCACATGTAGGTGTTTCAAGTTATTTTGTTATATTTTTACATTGTTGTGTGTTAGATTTCCTTTAGTTCAATACCTTTTCATTGTCTTTGATGCTAGTGTTTCTTCTCTTCTAAAATGTAAATATTTATTGTTCTTCATGTGTCGTTCTTTGTGTGCATTTTTCTTAGTGTATGTATTACATTGTCTCCTGAGAAAGACATTGCTTTAAGTCAAAACATTGGGAAACTTTGTTATTTTCCCAGCATCATTTTCAAACTTTTGTGTGATTGTTATTTGTGCTGATGATTTGGATTCCCATTTCATTTCTTTCAGAGTCCTTTGGAAACTGGTGCCTATCCAAGTCTAGATCATTAGTTATGGTGACGTTTCCACACACAAACACAGACACATACACACATGAATAGACTGGAGCTCCCTTGAGGGGCAGTGAGCTATTTTACTGGCTTATGATACAAAAGTGCTTATTTTTGTACAATATTATTTATGTAGTTTTGCTGGGAATTTTTCAGCATCACCTGTTACAAATTACTTTCCCACCATAAACTTCATTCATAATATCTGTAACATAATATGGCGATATTTACATGTTTCTGGTGTCAACAAAACCTTGTTACTACGTGGTGCACAAACTTTTATATAAATGACATGTTATGGGTGGAATCTGAAAGAACATGTATTCTGTAGAATTTGTGTAGTGCAAATTTACATATTGAAAATTATGTCAATATTGGACTCACTTATCAAATGTTTGACTTTCATATCTCTATTTGCAAATATTTAACTAACAATTAAAATTTTGTGTCTTTTGGAAGGTATAAGAAATGTCATCAAAGCTTGTGTGATTAAAATGTGTGTACATCTGCAGATTGTATTCACTGTTTTCTTAATGCTGCATTGAATTTTGTTTATTTTTCTGGGCATCAGTTTTCATGATTCAGCAAATAATTACATATTCATTGATAATTACATGTCAATAATAACATTTATAGCAAAGATACTTTACTTAAATTTAAAGTTTGATCTTTCAGCAAGATCCACAAAAAATGGTACTACTTGAAAAAAGGGTGGATTTACAGTATTTGTAATGATTCTTGAAGGAACTAATATTGAAAATGTATGCAGATGTATAGATCTTACAAATGTTACAAGGTCAGAATTTTATTTTTGATCGTTTTTTTTATTGCTAAAATAGAGCCTTGGTTGTTGGCATTTTAAGTCATTTATTATATAGTCATGCATCTGACTTTTTAGCTCTGCTCTTCATGAACAGAAGAGCTTGTGTAACATACTTTTTTTGGCATCCAACATGAAACATTTGTTGGCACAAGTTTGTTATCACAACTTCTTGTAATCTATTGGGAGGATTGCCACCATACTTTACAGACACATTCATTCCAATGTCTTATTGGTCAAAAATATGGGTGCTCCTATAGCATCCAATCTGGCCACAACATCAGGCATTTTAAAACTCCTGGAAGCACTAATCGTCAACAGATGGTCATATCCACTTGGGGTTTTCACTGAAGGACTTATTACGATGTCTAGTTTGCCCAAATGAAAATGGCCTAGTTTGTCCCAATGGAATATGGTGCCAGTCTGAAATCAAATATGGCTGCTATATTGGCCATTATGAAAATATTGTTATCACTAAAGCTCCTGAATAGATGGTCATTTTGACATGAGGATTTACTAGAAGACTTCTTACAATGTCTAGTTGGTTCCAAATGAAAATGGTGCTGATCTAAGCTGCCATGTTAATAAGCTTGCTATTCCTGAATGGCAGGTCATATTAACATGGATACTTGAATAAAAGACTTATGACGTCTTAAGCTGGTCCAAAATGAAATGAGTGCTGATCTGACCACCATTATAGTCACCATAATGAACAAAATGAAAATCTTATCATTACCCCTCATTAATGACTGGCCATATCAACATGAGGTCTTCACCTAAAGACTAAATATTTGCAGCCAAGAATGAAAATGGTGTCAATCTGACATCCAGTATGTCGACCACCACCAGCTTGAAAATCTTAAACTACAGTACTCCTCTGGGGTGATGGTCATGTCAACATTGTGTTTGCACCAAAGATTTTTGTTGGACTTGTATGAAAATGGTGCTGATCTGACATTCAATATTGCCACCAGAAGGTTTCAGAATTCAGCTCTTTAAAAATAAAAAATCCAGTCTCATTGTGGCTACATCTTTGGCCATTTGAGTGAGTCTCTTCGACAAACTGATTTTGTTTTTATAACTGTATTCACCAGTCATAAAGATTTTATAGGGAAATTTCTCCTAAGCAACTGTAGTAAGAAAACTGGTGTTGATAAATTGATGGCTTTATATTCAAATATATCTTCTGACATTGCTTTATCATTTTGGAACTAAAAATAAGAATTTGAATACTATTTATAAAGACTTTTAACCATGTATTAATAGGCAAACACCTTCACAAAAGTTTAATTGTTTAATAATTTAATTAGTATGTACAATGTGGATTCTGAATCACAAGGCATGGGAAAGGATGTAAAAAATACAAGCAGATTAGAAGAAAATATATGAATATGCTTCATACTTTTGTTTTGTTTTATTATTGTGTAAATTTAGACACTCTAGTAAATAAATAAATATTTCTATACAGTTGTAATTAGTTAAATGTGGTGGTATAGTGAATACCCATAATATACAGTATTATTTTCAGATAAACATATTGCATTCTGATTTAAAACAAGTGTTCTTTTAAATTTGAACCAGGTATTGTACGAGGAGAATGATGTGTGCACCATTTTCTTTTTTTAGCTTTGGCATGATATAAGCTAGAAATTTAATGACAGCACATAAATATAACTAATGATAGAATACAAATAACAAGAATGAGAAACTAGGTTAAAGATGAAATTCATTTTGGAATGCGCTTTTTTCATTCACTTTTTGAAGAATTTATATTTTTGAAGAGTTACATTCACATGGTTCATAAGCAGCCATTAAATCAATAAAGTTTCAGTACCTGATACAGCCAAACCAACCTTGAAAAACTACTGCTGCCGAAATAAAATATGTCTCTCAAGACAGGTGGTCTCTCAGAAGAGGTCATAACACTTTCTAATCAGTAAAACAGTTCAGAGAATCTGCTCTCTCGGGACAGGTGGTCTCACATAGCAGTAGTAATTCAAGTCAGGTCTTATTGGACTGATTATATTTTAATGATGGATATATAAAATGTCTTCAAAGTGTATAAAAATTGTTCAGTAATATGAAGTGAAAAACACAAAATTCTTTTAAAGTGCAAGTTAGGTCTGGCCATATATTTATGCAAAACAGTTATATATATATATATATATATATATATATATATATATATATATATATATATATATATAATGCTAATGTTGTCATTAAATCTTATATCAAGCTACATTTAATCAGTATGTGAAAACTGCTGCTTAGCTTGCCTTTAAAAAGAATTCATTAAAAGAATTATTTTTATTTGATACGATTGTTTAAAAAAACATTGCATTTACTAAGCAGGTCTCTTACTTTGTCCTTTAAAGCTTTAAAAAGCTTGTATTTTGTGCTGCATGTATAGTTTATTATTTTTGCACCAAATAAGTTCAAGAACAGTAAGCAAACTTTTGTATTCTGATGTAAACTGTTTTTCTTTTATGCTGAGACTATAAAGATAATTAGAACTATTTTTTTTCAAGGGATAGCTTAATCAAGATTTAATGTATTGCTCAAAGAGCTATGTTATGGACCTGTTAACCAAATCAGTCTAATGATGTATGATAAAATCACTGATTAGAAAAAGATAATTCTTTTCATTGTGTTAATTGTGCAGAACATTATATTGCATCTTCTGTGTAGTGCTGCTTTAACTAGGGATGGGGAGAATATTTGTTTTGTATATTTCATTCTTTATATATTTGAATCCTTGTGATCATTTAATTAGGGTTGGATTTAAGGTCATTTATTAGCTGATTTTCTTTAGATCATCTCGGACTTTGGAGCCATATTTAGTTTGTATTTTGTGTATGTGTGGCATGAGAAGCTTTGTTACACCAGTTGTTATTTAAATGTAAAGTTTAACTGGATAAATGACAAAACAATCAAAGAAAGTTCATTTCAATGACAGTGTCTCTTGAAACAAGTTGTGTTGTACCATTAAGTAAGAAATTGGCCATAATATAGAACTGACATAAATAATGGGTAATTGGTATAGCCTTAGCAAATCTGTAGGTAACAAATTTGCAAAAGTATGTTCTCATTTGAAAAATGTTTTTAAAAAATTAAATGCAGAGTTTTAAAAGATAATAGATCAGATTTTAAGGTTTTATTTTTAATGATTGATTATGCAGAGCAATGTTATTATAAGTTTTGATTTTGTTTTCAATATTCATTTCAGTATTTATTTTTATCAAAACTAGTGCATTTGGTTTGTAACAACACAGTCTCCAAAAGTTTCTTGTTTTATGTCTCCCACTAAGTGAGAGAAATACAAGGTTATGAAAGAGCAATGGGGCACACAATTTTTCTCTTCTTTTTTTTCTTCATTTTTTGTGTACATAGATAATATTAGTTAATATTCTGCTACTGGTATACCTTATATAGCTGAACCATTATATCAGAAATCAGCAAAACATGCAGTTGTGAATTTAACTTTTAAATGAATTATGTTTTTCCAAATGTTTATAATTGAAGCCTTTTGAGCATGTTAAAATATTTAATGTCCATTTCATCTTTAACTCATTAACCCCTGGCGCCATTTATGTGGCAGGAGATAGTAGCCCACTGCCGAGCTCTGTAGCATCAAAATACAGAGGGAAAAACCTAATTTTTTGGACCCATTTTATTTTCACCCAAAATTCGCCCGTGGTCGGAATCTGATTTTCTGTCTGGATTTTAGACTTCTTGGCCTCAGATCTAAGGCAGACCAGTCTGAACTGCACACAGACAGGTGAATCTTTGCAAAAAGTAGGATAAGGTGGGCATTTGAAATAAAGAGTGGTCTCAATGAAAGGGATGTTAAGCCAAAAAAGCAAAACAAAAGAACTCCAACTTTTACCCTTCAGCTCATGCGCAAGCAAAACAACCAATGGAAAATAATGTTTCTAACACAACTCAGCATTTGGCTAATGAAAAATCTGTTGGAAGTCGATGTATTAGGATGTATTCAGAAATAGCCCCCAAAATGTGTTTCCTACCCGCATTTCAGGTGGAAACAACAAAAAACTCCAGGGATTAATGAGTTAATGTTGTATTGGTATATTTCTATTTGATTATATGGATATTGTCTTTCTGTATAAGTATTATTAATCAGCTTTTTGATCTATTTTTTTCAAAATATTGCAATCAATTGTTAACTAATTATAGTCAAGAAGATCAATAGTGTTAATTTGCTTTTATTGCTTTTGGATGGACACGATGTTTATAAGCATGATTAGCATACAGAATCAGTATTTTTTAATCATTGCTTTGCTAGTTAGCAGCTGTCAGTATTTATTAATTGTAAAATATTTCAACAAAAGGTTGAAACGTCTGTCAAATATCAGTGCAAAATCCACAGTAATAATGTTATCTTTCTCTCGTGATGAACTTCATTTCCTGCTTAACTGCTCTGCTGCTAGAAGGACTTCATAGTAATGTGTGTAAACTTGGTTCAGATAGTTTCATGAAATGTGAAGTTCAACCACACAGCTGGTTTGTGGATGTCAGTGTAATAGATCATTGTCATTTGTATATTCAGTGTATGTATTTTATTTCTTTCCAAGATATATTGATTCTCATGAAACTTGTAGATAGTTTCTTTCTATATCATAGAGTGTGATATTTTATTGTTCCGTGGTATGGAAAAGAGATAAATCATGTCCTTTTCAGTCAGCAACTCATAATTACTTAATTCTGATTCATTTACACTTGTCAATATCAGCCACCATTATTATTATTATTATTATTACTTTATCAACAGTTATGTGCACTGTTCAACAAAATCACACACTATGTATGTCCCACAGATGATTCTTTATCCTCTTCACTTTAATTCATTCTCTAAATTAAATCATTACTGATGCATACAAATGTCAATGATCTATTTTGTGCACCATGATAAAACACTAATTTCACTACAAATTAACAGCTTATATATGACTGTAAATCAGAGGACTAATTCTTTGTTGGCCAGCTTGTATAATATAGCATAGAAACTGCTGTTCACATTTTAAACAATATTTGGATAAACAGTTGGACATCTTGCCAAGTTCAAGAGTCAGTCACTTGTGTGAGAGGCATGTGATGAACAGGAAGGAAAATAAGCCCTACATGACTATTAATAGTAATTCATGAAACAAAAGTTTGCCTGCCTTTACAGACAAGTTTTTAAACATTTAATTGCCCTAGACTTGAATGAAAAGGCAGGTAACTTATGTTTATTTCTCAAAAACAAACATTTTTTCTTCAGAAATAGCTTTAATTCACAGGCAAATGGATGAAGATAATGGACTATACCTGTCAGACTGGCACAAATGGCAACTCAGATATTTGCTGCAACAACACAACTGCTTTTCCCACTATCCAGCAAATAAATTGCTTTGACTGTCTCCAATAATGATAAAACAGTCTTGCTTTTGAATTTGACAAATAGACACCTTTTAGTTATATTGACAAAGTGACTGGAATACAATGAGTACAAGTTAAATAAGAAATGTTTGCACCTGAATTTACATTAGATGCCATTATCTAACAGCACCTTCATCATGAAGCAAAGGTTCAATTTGCATACACAGAACAGTTGCTGTTGATACTCTGTGGTGACTGGTTAAAACAGTGAGAAACTATTAATTGATTCGGAAACAACTGGCCACTGACCATGGAAAGCAGATGATCATTATATAGGAAATTTGCTAGGGTGGATGGAGAATTAGAAAGGTAATTGAGACCAGATGACTGCTGCAAGAATGTGACTATTTAGATAGGTTTGACTGTCAAATATACTAAATTTATAATGTGGAAAGTGGTAGTCTTGAGGCACAGAATCAAAGTTTTGGGCTTCAGGATAGTAATAATGTCTAAAAGTCAATGGTTATGCTCTTTATTTTCAAGCACCAAAAGTAATGTGCTTGTATTTTCTTGAATAGGGAAAGTTTATGATGGACCTAGGTATATGTATTATGACCACAAGTTAAGTATCATTGGCATAATTATTTTGTGTGGAAATGCAATAACCAATGAAAATGACAAGTTTGTGGTTAGAGATCAAACACAAGTATCCAGATACTAGTCAAGTATAAAAAATAGTTTATGCTAATAGTCAGCTGGCAGAATAACTCATTGGAGACATTTTGCCTGTTGTAGATGTACCAACCTCACAATAACATTGTAAAAAATGAAAACAATTTTCATTTTAAATAAAACTGTAAGGATTTTACACACACACAAAATGTGTGATGTTGAAATTTGACATTTGTTTCAAAATAATACCTTACAAATGTATGAAAACTATATGCATCATCTATACTGATGTCACTGTTTGTTTTTGTGGATATTTCCTTTATGTAAACTTTGCAGGAGTTTGGTCTTTGTTTTCTATTACACACTTAGATAAATTTATAAATAATTACATAAGGACACTCATATCCTAACTTGTTTAAAAAAAATAAGATTGTATATGAAGGCACATTATGTATATAAAGAGTTCATAAAGTTGCATTTCCTTATTAAATATCATTTTGCTAAAGATGTCTATTTGCAAGAAAATTAAAGTATTAATCCTAACTATTCAACTTCATATTCTGGACTTTAAAAAGAAATATCTCTCAAACATAAATACATCATCAAGATGTGTAGCTAGATATATAACAGCAAATTTATGGGTTCTGCACTAAATATTGGCATGTATATTGAGTGAATAATTTGTGTGCTAAGATAGTAGAGCCACTCATTCTTTTTATACAAATTAAGTAAATATGATTTTATTCCATCCAGCTAGAAAATCATTATTTTTATGATTTTTCCTGAAGATGTTTGCTGACTAGTGAAGTATATTAGCTGCATTCAACAGGAAGCATTGTTAAAGCCTAAACAGAAAATAAAATGTTTATTGAGTTCACCCTGTTGATGTTGATGTTAACATTTGCATAGGATGACAGCAAATGGGTGGGACATTGGCATCAGGACAGTATATTTGCCCATCTTAATTTCTATTAGCATTTATGTTTGTATGCATTTACTACATTGTAGTATTACAGGAATTAACTTAGTTTTTAGACATAAACAAAGAGTTAAATAAGTTGTAAAGTTTTAAATTTGGTATATGGTCTTTATGTATTTAGCAACAGACAAATGACTTAAAGAATACGTAACATCTTTTTTATACACCTACCATAATGCAGCAAAATATCACATTATAATGTTATCCTTTTATTAAACTTATCAATTTAGTTTTGCACAGTAACTCAAGTCCTCCACCATCTACATTTACCAAAACTTTGCAGATAACTTGCAGTTGGGATAAGAATAAGGAAGAAGCATATCAATTTTAGGATTAAAGGGACTGATATCAAGGTTACTGTGACAGAAAGAAGAAAAATGGTTTTGGCACAATAACATTAGTTCTGGCTTCACACACCCAGATCAGACTTCATGGGTGGTGTGTACTTAGGAGCAAGATTTGCATAAAGTTGTTCAAATTTTGGTTAAAAAGGTCAAAAGGCAAGGTCATTGTGACTAAATGCAGAAAATGGTGCACAATAACATTATGTCTAGATCATAGGCTTTGGCATAACTTAGTTGGATGGCTTGTACTTGTAGTAAGGAAGAAGTCTATCTATTTAGTGGTAAATGGTCACGGTCACTGTGACAGAAAAAACAATAATGTACTGTGTCATATACCTGGATGAAATATTGCGAATGACTTGCACTTTGGGTACGAAAGAAGCCTATACATTTTGGGGGCAAAAGGTCCAATGTCAGGTCACTGATAGCAAGAATAAAAATGGTTTACATACAAAGGCATTAGTTCTACATCAACCTGAACCAAACTTTGTATATGGTTTTCACATTTGGTAATGGAAAAAATATGACATATTGGGGGCTAAATGGTAATGGTCTCATTATCAGAAAGGAAAGAAAAATAATGAAGCCAATTAATTTTGGGATCATGAGGTCATATTCACTGAGACAGACACACAAAAAATTGCATAATAACTTTCTTTGTGGACCTCACATTTTGACTCAAGTTTGTGGAAGGCATCCACAGCAGACATGGAAGAGGACTATTGATTTTAGTGTCAAAAGATCAAGCTCAATGTGCTCATTAAAAAATAGGTTTTATAAAATAACTTGATGTTGGGTAAGGACCTTGACCTCAACCAAACTTTGTGAATGGCTTGCATTTAGGTTAATAAAAAAAAACCTATAGATTCTTGGGTCTAAAGGTCAGAGATCATTTTTATGGTACACCTAATAAGAAAATAGTGATCTCTGCACATTAAGTTTAATTTGAGGCCATATACCTTGACCTAAAGTCCAGCTTTTTGAGACCCATTGGCCGTTATCTCCAGAGTTAACCCTGCTAGTGTCTACAAAGAAGGCTATTAAACATGGGGAAGATGTATTATGTGCCGTAAATGGAATTCTTGCTGAAATCACTAGGCATGCAAATTTGTTTTTTAAAAATGATTGAAAAGTTAAAGTTGCATTTCTACTCAGAAATGCAAAGTTATGATACTTGCATGACATGTGGTTTTTCCATTGAACAGTAATGGCAAAGTTTTTGCACAAATGTACGCGATTTTTCAAAAACCAAGTAGAGAATCTTCAGAGGATCTAAATAAAAGTCAGACATCAAAGTCACAATAAGTAGCAAGTCTGCCCAATACCTTGACCTAACGCTTTTGATGGCTTACACAAATGAAACATATTGATTTTTATGGCCAGAAGTTTCTGTATAAAATCTTTTTATTTATACACCAGATAATGGCACTAACATTTCAAGAAGACCTAGTGATGTGGGAAGAAATGTGCCAAAGTTTGATTATGCAGCTGAAAAGTCAAGGTCACAGTGTCCCAAATGCACCATCATCCAGTAAGATTCACATGCCCCACTTTTCCCTATGTACTATATAATTAAAGACGAGTCGGGCTGTTCCTGGCACTCTTATTAAAATTAACAAAAGTCATTCTGTACACTTCTAAATCATAGCAGATTGAAAGGAAATGCAGCATTACAAATTTTGGGGCTTTAATTTTTATTGCAGTAAATATACCTTTTAATATTATATTAGATGTAAAATACAGTTTTCTTACCATAGTGTGCATTTTCTTGTCTTTTTTTCAATCCTTTATCTTAAAATCAGAAATCATCTGTTGTATGTATTCATCTGCTCATCTGTCTGTTCAACCACACAGCATAGCCAGGTAATCAGTTGCCTTATTTTAGTACTCTGTGGAAGCTGATGTCCAAAGAATTAACATGTTCTGTTTGGGAATTTTATCAGTGGTACTCTGTTTTTGACAAAGTTCTTACCCTTTCCTGATCCATTATTCATAGGAACATATTTAATAGGCAAATTCTGTTTGTAATGAAAATACTCAGATGCCAACTGGATTTATGTTGGAAAAGCTATAGAGATGCATGTATAGGAATTATTTGTACTATTAGAAAACGAATTTTTATAATAAAATTTGAAGAGAACTTATGCAAAAGAGATCATTGCAGATACTGGAGATTTTGGGATAAGAGTTCAAATGAATGGTGCACAGGTATTGAAAAGGTAAGCAACATGGAATGTTAAATCTTATTTTAAGTACAGACTTCAATGAAGAATTAAACAAAAAGCAGAATGGAAGTTAACACTTGATCTGAAATAAAGATGCAAAAATTACTTGTCATCTCAGATACAGAAGATGCCACATATGAATGCAGTGATAACAAACATTTTCAGTATGTCATATAAAATATCAAGGATATTAATTATTCTTTTAGTTTCCTTCACATTTTTGTTTGTGCTTTAATCTACCTTTGATAACACTTGTCTCAATCAGTCCCTTCTTTCTAATGAGATATATCTATAGCACAGATACATCTGTGCGATACAGTTATCTTGACTCTAATTGTAACTTGAATTTTTGTTACTTCTCTCTATGTTAAGAAATAAAAATGGCAACCACATTCCTATGGCTCACTTCCCTCTTTGTCCATGATATTTTAGCTCCATTTTGGTTTGTATTCTCTCTCCACATGCACAAGACATCTCATAGTGATCACTTGTTTGTGGTTTATGTGTGAATTTTGCAGATGTCATTACAACAAAGCAATTTTAAGTGATGTATGTGATTTTGGTTGAATCCATGTATGGATACTGTATTTGAATGCATCTAGTAGAGACATGATTGATTATTAATGAGGTACCAATTGATAACTATGTCAGGTGAAACTGAACAGAGGTATATATATATATATATAAAGCTTGAGTTTTGATTATCGAAAGGCCAAGGGTTGAAATATTGCAGAAACAATGTTTGTATTTGTTCAGATATTTGTCATAACTTTCAACTTTGCAGAGATTGGTATATTAATGACAGTGGGGAAAATGTACATTTTCCGAACTCAGGAGAGATGTGTGTTAAATAATGGTGATTAGATACATCTGCGTTCTGGTTGGATTGTGGTGTGTTTCCCAGGCAGGGTCTCTTGTCTCCAAGTCTCGTCTTCAAGACATCAATAACCATTAAAAAGAATAATCCTCAACAAGTAGTGGCGCTCATCCAGTGTTAGGACAGCTTTTTTGAGTTAAAGAATCTGAGCAAAAGATAGAATAGGGTGTAAATTATTGTCTGTGCATTTTACATGCAAAGTGTGTGCAATTTTCTTGCCATTTTCTTTTAATGTTGTAATAATAGCATTGCAAGAGGATAAGGCGTGTACTTGAGCTATTATTTTCCACACTTTTGGATAAAAGGATCGTATACTGAATTTGTGAAATTCAGAGAAGAAATTACCTTTGTGTTCTCTTGAGAGAAGAGACAGGTAAGTCCCAAAGTAGAAATTGCACTTTGTTTTGGTATGTAAGCATTACGCAGAATTTTGGGGAGAAATTCAGGGTGTGTACTGCTAAGTTTGCTGAACGTTTTTGTAAAGGGATGGTCTAGTTTAAGGGAGTCCATATGAAGGACTGTACCAGAGGTATGTAAATACATGTGGGAGCTATTTTCATGGGGTGCAGTATGACTAAGAGTGTATGTAGAAAATCTTTGGCTGAGAGAGCTTAGTTATAGGTGACACCATGCAAGTAGACCAAGATAGCAACATACAGTTTGTTTGGGAATTTAAGTTCATTGGGAAGGGCGAGTTAGGATATGAAGTGGCCCAATTAGCCGAATTTGTGGAGCGAAGTGTTTGAGAAGAAAGGAACAACTAAGGAACGTGAACATGCATTAGCAATAAGAGATTGAAGGTTGAAGTCAAGTCCAGGAGGGGCAAAGACCCAACAGAGTGTTGCGGATCCACAAATATAAGATCAGAAGATAGGCGACCAATCCAGAGCACCATGCCCATGTTCAACGACAAGGATGAAATCAACAACTTCTTGATGCAGTTAGAATGCGGTTAAATGGCCACACTAATTATATCCCGGAAGATGCTTTTCACCGGGATACATAGCCCATGGAATTCCTGCTAATTACCTGAGTGACGCAGCAATATCAACACCGGTAGTTCTAGAAGACAAAAACGTATATTTTTTTGTGCCGCATTTTATGCACGTACTTTTAAGTGCTCGCCTACGATTTTTTTTGTCGTTGTTTTTAATCCACTGGTATCAGTAAACATCTTGCATCGAACACAACATAGACTCATGATTATAATATTAATCTATACAATATCAACGTGATTGATTTTTCTGCAACAAAAGAACAAACACCCGTCATGCATCATCCAGCATTACCAAATTCTGTTCGCACCATTATCATTATTCCATCTTGGCCTGGTAATACTCAGTTGCTACTCAATTTGATTATGAGATGGATCAAATGAGACAGCCATATTATAATGTCCTCAAAGAATTAAATGATGCTGCAAAATATTCCATCACCGATGAAGATGTAGATGTTGTTGAATTTATCACTGACATTCATGATGCTCCGTCCATCGAAGATCTTGATGTTATTGTTAATAATCTTGTGGTTTACGACGATGTCGTGCTTGACAAAAGCACAAATCTAGCCAGAGTATTTTCACGCGGCAGGCATAAAAACCCATATGTCATTTACGTCAAGCAGCGATACGTTGAAATCTTTAATGTAATCAGAGGTAACTGTAATTCTTTGGTTATCTTTAATGGCATTGATACACATATGCTGAGAATATTCATCAGATTATATGAACATATCTCAATTTAAAAACATCTTTTCATATGCTCAGAAAACTACACAGATTTATTACAATCAGTTTACATGATGAATCAACTCGATATCGCATTGGTCTCGATAGGATCTTTTGTTGAGTATCACACATATTATATATTAAAATGTACTACATCAAAGCGTCAAACATCGATAAACCTAGTGACCTGCACGAGCAATTGTATTATATTTTGCTAAGGATACTCATTACCGATAACTACTTTGTTTTAAGAGACACTTCATTTTGCTGTGGCTCAGCGATAAGTCAGTTATTTTATAAAAATCATAACCCACTACACCGGGCCTATCATTTTTTATTTGCCGCGGAAACTTCGCAGGGTCCGGTCTTCATTGCTCTTATAATATTTGACTGAAGGTTCGCCTTTTTTTCTCCAATAGAGAGTTATAAAATCAAAGGGGTGGGGGTCGGCCCGCTGCCAGTGTTGTCTTTTTTAATTTTTTTTATTTTATAGAATGTTCATTTTTTTAAAATAGACCGTTAGAAAGTCAAAGGTGGTTGACGGTCAACCCTTCCTGCTTCTACCGCAGATACCCATTTCACAACTAAATTTGCATAATAGCAGGCATTTCTGCTGAACTGCAAAATATGATGATATGATTGATGTATGAAAAAATTAACAGCCGCTCCAACATGGGGAGAAAGATCTTTTTACATAAGCACATACTAACTGACCCCAGCCTTTTTACCTTCGTTTATGATTGTTTTTATGTAACCTAGTCCAACATTTTTGTTCATGTGACACGCAATGTGGTTCAGTTGTGATATTTTCGCGTATTTGTGTCCGGTTCTTACTTTCCTATTATTTACTGTTGTATCTGGTCATAATCAACATGTACGAAATTAATGCTTTGAAAATTCAATAGACAGAAAGTCAAATGAATTACTGTAATAACATTCGCGATGACTTAGAATTAATAGGAAAGGTTCAAGATAAACTGGAAATAATAGGGATTTATAACATTTGAACCCATGACCTCTTCCACCATCAGTACGAAGTGAACGAAGTTTTACAAGGTATACCTGTTGAACGCCGTGAAAAATAAGAAGCCACATTAATAAAAATCAGTGCAATTAGAGAGTGCATTTTTAGTCTTGGCAACCATGTGGCTTAGCCATTTTGGGAGATTAGCAAGGCATTATTGATAGATATGCATTCAACTTACCAGTTAAACAGGGTGGAGGTGGGAAAGAGGTAGGAACAAGGAGAAATTCCTGTTAGATAAAGCATTAAAAAAAAAAAAAAGTAAAACATAGAAGATGTTTGTTGTAATGTAAATACAACCATATCTAATGTAGATACCCATTTCACAACTAAACTTGCATAACAGTAGGCATTTCCGTTGTATTGCAAAAGATGATACGATGTACGGGGTCATGGTAAACAGCAAGCAGCAGAGAGGGTGAACAGACCACTTGCTGGAAGGTCCATTTTTGAACAATAAGGCTTTCTACGAAAAAAGAAAAGATAAGGTCAATAACCTCAAACCGAAGCCTCTAAATAAAACCGAGAGTTTCTCTAATTGGGTTAGTTTTTTTGTTACCGTATCTTTGTCGTTTGTGTTTTTTCAAATTTGTATGTGTGTTTTGTTTACCTACCTTGACACTTGTTTGTGGTCGCTCCCTCTCTTCTGCTATAAATGTGTGCGTAATTAAATCATTAATATATCAATAATGGAATCATACACTAGTACATTAGCTCGAGAAAGATTAGAAGCAATTAAAAATATCTTCCTGCTCGTGACGCTCTTAAACAAAAACTGCAAGAATGTCAAGAAGCACAAGTTAAATATGTAGAACAAAAAGAACATTTTTTTAATGCTGTTACAAAGGTTACTGAAAGAGTTGCAGAAGCCATTGAGAGTCTTCTTCCGGCATTAAAGCAAACTGCTGAGCAAACTGAAAAGATAGCAAGAAGACCCAAACTTACAAAAAAGATTTTAAGAGATCTTGTAGCTCAAATAGCTGCTGCTCAATCTTCACCACAAACCCATGAAGAAGAACTTGAAGGCGCTGTTGGAGAAAGAACCAGAAATAAAAGAAAAAGTTGAAATGCTTGATAAATTTACCCCAGAAACAATGAATACAGTAAAATGATTTGTAAAATTAAAAGACCATAATGCTGATCCAGATGTTACTGACTTATAGTTATAGAGAAAGATACTTAAAACCTGAATATGTTACGAAGCCGACATCAAGAGAAAACTGGTTCAAATGGCCATTTCAAATAAAAAAGGAGGTAAGGAAGTCAAGGCTGCATATCTTGAGCTGTGACGCATCAGCTCCATTTGCAAATATCTTTCAGTTGATACCACTAAAACACTTGTGAGTTCATTGGTACTTTCAAGACTGGACTATTGTAACTCAATTCTGTCTGGTTCATCTCAATATCTACTCCAGAAACTTCAAAAAGTTCAAAACACAGCCTATCGAATCATATTTAGAGTAAAATGATCAGATCACACCTCTCCACTGCCCTGTACCCTAGAATGGCTATCCATTCGATTCAGAATCAAACACAGAATTTGTTCTCTGTGCTAGATTTCACTGACGGACTCTAATCCAACATACCTATCCGACCTCACCCATGTGTATACACCAGCAAAATACTTACGCTCCTCTTCTGACAATCGCACGCTCATTATTCCCCACTATGAAAACGAAAACACCAGAAAGAAAAGCCTCGTGGGCTGCCGAGAAGACCATGAGAAATGTCTCACAAAATGACCATATGGAAAGGCATAAAGGTGAAGGGACCCCATGAATGATAACCGCTCATCATGCTACAGTTTATTTTTTGTTAAAATTGCATATATATATATATATATATATATATATATATATATATATATATATATATATATATATATATATATATATAATGAATTGAAATTAAGATTAATTTAAACAAAATAGACTGCATAAAATTCAGCTTGATCGAGAAAAATTATTTGTGATTTTGAATTATTACAGGCATGTAAATTTGAAAATAGATATACACTACCAGCGGACTATCGATTTTGATCCAACAATGTATGTTCCAATTTTTGGTTATTGTGAAAGATACAGAAGTTAAAAAATTCGTATCTCTCCCAAGCGTGATTGAGAAAATTAGATGAGAATTAACTGAGGAATACGAAACGAAAAAATATTAACGCGTGTGGCAGTTGAAACTGTTTATGTCAAATTACAGTGATAAAAGGGAAAGTGAAAATACTAAAGAGGATTTTGAAAGTAAAAGTAGTGAAGAAGTTACTGATGAAAATTAAAATTATGGCAACTGGGGTCGTGGTTAATTAGCGTTTACTTTATTCTACCGGAGAAATAAATAAATAATTTGACTTGTGCAATTTTATTTTCTTCGATAATTTAAATATGTACATGGAATCATTAAAATTTTACGTAGAGATTTATATTCGAGTTTTCATTTTTGAAATCAAGCAACCGTCCTGATTGGTCAGTAAGTTTGAAATGTATCCTTGATATTAGCGGATTTTGACAACGTAGGTAAACAGGATTAATAGGCTCATATACAGCCAAATATCCAGGAGGTACTTGAGGTGTAAATGTGTATAAAATATACC